>PVLC010010157.1:8273-51546 GCA_004027655.1 Graphiurus murinus | reverse complement strand
AATATGATATTGGCTGTAGGTCTATTGTATATTGCCTCTATGATTTTGAGGTATGTTCCTTCTATTCCGATTCTCTGCAGTACTTTTAGCATGAATGGGTGTTGGATCTTGTCAAATGCTTTTTCTGCATCAATTGAGATGATCATGTGATTTTTGTCTTTGAGTTTGTTTATATGGTGAATTACATGGATTGTTTTTCGTATGTTAAACCATCCTTGCATTCCTGGGATGAACCCGACTTGATCATGGTGCATAATTTTCTTGATGTGGTTTGAATGCGCATTGCTAGTATTTTGTTTAGCAGTTTTGCATCTAGGTTCATCAGTGATATAGGCCTATAGTTTTCTTTTCTTGAGCTGTCTCTATTTGGCTTTGGTATTAATGTGATATTGGCTTCATAGGAAGTGTTTGGGAGGGTCCCGTTTCTTTCAATTTCACGGAATAGTTTGAGGAGTATTGGGATTAGTTCTTCCATAAATGTTTTATAAAATTCACTTGGGAAACCATCTGGCCCTGGGCTTTTGTTGTGTTTCCCAATGCTTCCCTTTTTATTTTTGTATTTATGAGTATAAATCTAGTTTATAACTAAGTATAATTTTCTATGTGACTGAGCAAATTTTCTCCTTTTTTTCATTATCTTTATGATATAACATTAACATTTTAACATCGGCTTTTTATGTCTACATTTTTTTCAAAAAGACATTTTTTTCAAAAAGACAAATGAACACATATTTGTATGACCATTTAATTAGTTAATCACACAAATACTAAAAGCCTCAAGTGTACAAGATTAATCTTTTTAATTTCCATTCCTTCATCTTTTTTTTTTTTTTTTTTTTGCGTTACTGGGGATTGAACTCAGGGGCATTCTACCTCTGAGCTATACCCCCAGCCCTATTTTTTATTCTTTATTTTGAAATGAGTCTCACTAAGTTGCGGAGTGCCTCACTAGGTAACTGAGGCTGGCCACAAACCCGGATCCTCCGGTCTCAGCCTCCCGAATGCTGGGATTACAAGCGTGCGCCACCACACCCGGCTCATTCCTTCATCTTTCGACATTCCATTTTATCATTGCAGCAAGTTTTAGAATATTTTTCTTTCTTTAAAATAATGTTATTTACATGTATGTTGTATTTTATTCTAAAAATGAATCTATTTCAATTATTAGTAAGTCATTTAATTTTATTATGTAAGTCCAAGTTTCTCAAAAATTTCTTATATTTATCTTCATTCCACTAATTCCAAATATATTTCTTCCTCATATTCTGATATTCAATTATGATGAAGAAAAGATTGGTTTTTATTTCCAAGTATTTAAATCTGAATTTTTTAAGATTTCTTTCAAAGTGGTAAAAATTCTGACTGATTTACAGTTTTAAAAACTTCACTAGCATAACATCAGGTCATGATGTTTTCATGAGTTTTGACCTACTGTTTAAACACAGATACAGTTTTTATCTATATGAAATTATTTATGCAAATACTTAATATTTTAAATGCCTACCAATTAATTATCTCTTTTTATACTTTGAAAAATGTGTTTTCTTATCACTATAGATTTCTTTTAATCTGTTGGTTTTGCTACTTGTTTCAGTTTCATCTATATTACCATCTCATATTTCACAAAACAATGGTTTCAATTTTTTATTAAATTCCCTACATATTATTTTTTGCTGTCTCAATTTCTTTATGTAACTGCTAGTTCTTATGTTACACAATATACTAACCAGCTTTTCTTTTTTTTCTTTTTTTTTACTATTTTCCTCAAAAGTTTCATTTTAAGAAGGATATATCCAAATTATGTATTTTACTGGACATTTTTTCAAGTAGGTCTTTTATATATTATAAAATAATTTCACTTGTTTATGTTTTTATTATTACATTATAGTCTATCATAATATAATAATGTAAATCATGTTGACAGCGACATACAAGCACTCTCCCCGCCCTCAAGTGGCATGGCATTAAACTTAAATCTTCTGCACATCAAAGGAAATCATCAAGAATCTAAAAAAAAAGCCTGTGGAATGGGAGAGGTTCTTCACCAGCTATTCCCTGATAGAGGACTAGTATCTAGACTGTACAAAGAACTTCTAAGATTTTACACTAAATAAATAAATAAATAAATAAATAAATAAATAAATAAATAAATAAATAAATAAATAATATTCAACATCATTAGCAATCAGGGAGATACAAATAAAACTACAATGAGATTCCATCTAGCCCCAATCAGAATGGTAATCATCAAGAAATCAAAAAACAATGTTGGTGAGGATGTGGGGAAATAGGAACTCTTCTACACTGTTGATGAGATTGCAAATTAGTTCAGCTGCTATGGCTATGGAGATCAGTGCAGAGACTCATCAGGAAGCTGGGAATGGATCTACCATATGATCTGGCTATACCACTTCTGGGTATTTTTCCAAAGGGGCTGAAATCAGAGAACTACAGTAATATATGCATGCCCATATTCATAGCAAGTGGGTCTTTTAATTCTCCTTTGAGTTCAGTAACCGAATCTAACTAAGAGTATGGCAATATCCTGCCAGGGCTATGGCAAATATCTTATTAAGCTATACAATCCACTCAACACATTAAGGAGAAAAGCAACATAGGCTCTAAATATACCTTGGTTTATCTTTTCCCATCCTCTAGTTGTTGCAAAAGAGGAAGCAATCTTTTTGTCAGGCCTGAGAATGTCACCTCGTAGTTTGGTAAAATTTAATTAATCTTAGTTTTTAACTCTTACTCTACTCTATATGCTTATCTATCCTCCTTCTTCCATTTGTAACCTGATGCATTCTTTTTCTCTCCCTTACTTGTTCTCTTTAGCACATACTGTTATCTTATTTATATTTGATATCCTTGCTTATAATCTTTTTGCAAGATCTAAGAGGGCAAAAATATTTTTCTGTAGTTTTTTTCAGAAATTAATTTTCAAGGTCCACAGAAGTATATACTACAAAGTAGAAACCTAGCAAATGTTGGCTAAACATTCAGTATTAAGCCTCTATTATGTTTGCAATTTAAAGAAAATATTATATTGAATGTTCAAGATTATATATAAATTATGTTAAATGTTAATATACATCCCAGGGTGATGGAAAACTATGGATGATGCAAATATACTTAAATTTATACTAAACTTTACTACACTGATCATAGAAATTATTGTCTTGCTCTTCTCTCAACCGTATAAAGAGTCTTAAGTTTTTTCTTATTTCAACATTAAAATCAGTACATTAAAATGTTGGACTGAGATCTATATTCATGCACTGTCCTTTCCTAACCTAGTTTTATTTTTCAAATGAACTCTACTTGCTGGCCACCTGGTTTCCAAATGTTATCTTCTTATGGAAAAATTGCCACTGACATTCACTTTGCATTTATTTTCATCGGGAGCTGAATTGTACCAAGCAAAAAAGGTCTCAAATTTCTCATTCATGGCAGCAATGTAACAGACTAAATACCACCTGTCTAAAATGTTCTCTGGTTGTGTTGCCCCACTAAATATATTTAGGTTGAAATCACAACAATTTATAACAGAGAAAATAAGGACTGCACATTTCTTAATATTTGACAAGGACATGACATTATGCAGTCAGAGTAAGTTTCTGAACTCCATAGTCTAAAATGGGTTTATTTTATAATGATTAACTTTTCCTTTCAAATGTATCTTTGCTGCTTGAATACTGTAACTACTAATATAGGAAATCACAGTTATTTTAGTAAAGAAACTCGGCTATTGTGCAAGTACAGAGACGCACACTCCATTAACCTTTCTGTCCTTGGAAATCAGACTGACTTATTGTGCAACTTCAATTAGCTTGTCAAATAAATGCACTGCCACTACAATTCTTTTCTTTAGTTGGTTTTAGGAAACAGGGTGTGCCTGGACCTGAATAAGCATTATAATTTTCTTTTCTGGTAGAAATATCAAGCAATGCATATTGAAGTAACATTTAAAACTAGGAATATTTTTTAACCACATGCAATATGAATGATAATAGACATGACTTCTGATTCAACATTTCATTCCATTTTTCTTTTAATGCAGAATATACAGCTCATTTAAAGTTATATAGGGATAGCATTTCCATGATGTTGGTTCTATATGAAGTAGAAAATGTTGAAATTGAATTGAACACAGAAAAATATTTTTCAAATATATCTTTTATTTGTGTATTCTAATTTTACATCATAGTGAGGTTCAAAGTGATAGGAACATGTATGTACATAGCTCTTGGAGTTTTCCTTCCAGATCCCACTCTCCATCCTACAATACCCTGTACATGTTATTAAGATTGGTATTGATACTTTTGTATATATGCATAGTATTTTAAACTGTTTGCCTCATTAAGTCTCCTATCCCATACCTCTATCTCTTAAACTCCCTCCAGGATCCACCCGAGTATCTCCTCCTTTATCTGAAATCCCTTTTGTTTTCTAATTTATCCCTAGCTTGTAAGTATGAGAGAAAACATACAATCTTTTACTTTCTGAGGCTGGCTAATCTCACTTAACATAATAGTCTCTAGTTCCAGCCATAGAAAAAAATAATAAAGAAAAAGAATTATATTTCTTTAGGTCTCAATTCTATAAATATTCGTAAAAAACATAAAAAAAGGAGATGTGTCTTCAGCATACAGATTTAATTTACCTAATGAAGTAATAAATGTCTGAGGTGATAGATAGGACAATTACCCTGATCTTATCATTACGGGTTACAGATACATTGAAATAACATCCTATAACCCATTAGCATGTAAAAATCCTGTGTTAAAAACATATATATGTATACATACATATACATATATATTTTTTAATATTAAAATATTAAACAAATATATATATATGTTTAATAAATCTTCCTTCCTGTAAGTTGTGAAATAAATTGTTTTGGATTATGGCAGGGAGAATGTTGACCAAGACATGTGCCCATGAAGCCAATGGTGCCCATAGAGTGTGGAAGCCAGGACAAGAAACATGTCAACTCAAAAGAACAGTACTAGTGATGGATTGTCTAATATAGGAGGTTTTCTCAGCAGAGACTCATATTCAATCATGGTCAGTACAAGACGGTAGGTTTCATTAACAGGGACTAAATGACTAACTGTTGTGTTCATGACTAGATACAGCTCTTTTAATTCCTATAGCATCTAGATTATGTTTGAAAATGTAAAAAAATAAGATATTATTGTACATATATTAGTTCAATTTAATCATCAAACATGAAGGTGCACAAAAGTGGAGGTATTTTTTTCTGCATATCAATTTTTAAGTTTTCTATTCAATCCTTATTTTATATTTGTTCTGAAAGGGAGGGCGAACACCAAAAAAATTATCCAATAGATTAAAATACAAGCTGAAAGTATATGAAGATATTAGTTGTCAATATAAAAACTTAAGGGTTCTTATGCTTAATTGTTAATACATTTTAAAAACTACATAAAATAATTAAATTTTGTTTTTATTCATGTGTATATGCATTCAACTGCATGTTTATTCTGAAAAGGGAAGTTCAGATGGAAAGGCTAATACAACCATAATGCACTTTTGCAGTAAAAGACTGCCCTTTTCTTGAAGCATCAGACCTGGATGTTTTCCAGTTTTCAAATGAGGAAGTCAGGCATGGTGTGAGAGATTTTAGTGAAACATGTCTGGAAACTGCCAACTCTTTCTTAAACATTATAAGAAAGGGAAGATCTCATTCCAAGCAAAGTACAAAATGAAAGAAAGTCTATGTACTCAGTGAACCAATGGAGCATGTGAATGTCGGGCACTGCAACTGCCTTTCCTATTTCAGTTAAAAAAGAATCCTTCCCAATACTTTTTTTTTATGTGTTCTCCATTTTATTTTATGGGCAGTAAGCATTGTACAAACAATAATGGAAAAGAAAAAAAGAAATAAAAAAACATTTTTTACTCTTATGAAAATCATCACTCATATAAAACGTAGGACCTAGAGAGTCATTTGCAATTATTTAGAGGCTCAAAGACTTGTTTCTATATAGAAAAAAATAAGTTGTTTTTTATTTCTTTTTTTTCCTAGTGGTACTGGGGATTGAACCCAGGGGCATTCTATTTAACCTCTGAGCTACATTCCCAGCCCTATTTTTTATTCATTATTTTGAAACTAGGTCTCACTACGTTGCAGAGGACTTTACTAAGTAGCAGAGGCTGGCAGCGAACCCTGATCCTCCGGTCTCAGCCTCTCAAGTACTGGGATTACTAGCATGCACCACCACACCTGGCTTGTTTTTTACTTCTTTACACAGAAGTAGTCAGGATTTCTGGAGGACATTTACAAAAACATTTTATTTAAAATAATTCTCACCAAGGAAAATACAAATCTAAATTATTTGTTGGAATACTAACTGCCCAGTAATTTTTAAAATAATTGGATTAGTTTAACTGATACATGAAAACATAAAAATAATGTTTCAATACATGTATACATTGTGTAATGTTCAAATCAAATTAAACATAAATATTTGCTCAGATGTATCATTTTTCTATAGTAAAATGTTTCAAAACTCTTTTTTCCAGGTTTTTGAAATGTCTAGTACATTGTTATTATCTATAGCCACATTGTTGACTCTGGTGAACTTTTTTTTTTTAATATTTGTTGTACAAAATCAGGTGAAACTTTGATTTAGAGATTGGCAGTTACTAATATTTATGCTGTTATAAATACTTTTAAGGAAAATGATTCTTTAGTTTTTTATGAGAAAACATTTAGTCTATCATATTAAGCGGAAATCATAATATGCTAGACACTATACTCTGCTGACTTAGTTAACTACTCTGTGAAGATAATATTATACTTAAAACATGATTTTGCAATTATTTTTCTTTTGTAGGTAGCAATTAATTGTCAATTACACTATTTAGCTTTTAAAAATAATATCACCTTTAAATAGATAGAACTTACAAAATAAACATTCAAAATTGCAAGCTATACAATAGAAGTATATAGCAAATTCTTTTCTCACATAGTGAAAAAAATCCAATGCTTTTGTTATAGTTGCCAGCACTTTCTTATTTTTCATTTTTGTCAGCCAGCATAAGGAGTCAAAATATATTTGATGCCAATGATATAATTTCCTACATTATAGGTCAAGTTTTGGCACTTAAAAGTGGTAAAAAGAACTCCAGAAACACACACACACACACACAATGAATGGGCAATGGAACTAAATAGACACTTCACAAAAGAAAAACTACAAATTTCAATTACATATATGAAAAAATAGTCAGCATAATTAGTAATTAGAAAGATATAAATCAAAACTACTCTGATATTTTACCCAACCCCAATTAGAATGGCAATTATTAAAATCAAACTCTAATAAATGGCGGCTAGGATGTGAAGAAGTAGTAAGTCTGATACACTGTTAGTGCAATTGTATATTATTCCAACCACTTTTGAAAGCAGTGTGGAGGATTCTCAGAAAAATGACAATGAACTTATCAAGTGACTTAGCTATACCACTCCTGGGCATCTACTAAAAAAAAAAAAAAATGAAAACCAGAATAATGCATACATATCTATGTTTATAGAGGTACAATTCTTAATTGCCAATTATGGAACCAGCCAAAATCTCCACTAACAAATGAATGTATAACAAAATTATGGGAAATAAACACAGTGAAATTCTACTCAGTCGTAAAGGGCAAAATTTTGTCATTTGCAGGGAAATGGATGGAACTGGAAAACATTATGCTAAGTGAGATTAATCAGTCACAAAAAGGGAGGAGTCAGATGTTCTCCCTTATATGCAGAAGCTAGAGAGAAAGTGGGACACAGGAGGGACTCCAGACAAAGGAGGAGAAACCTTAGTGGAGTAAAGGAGGGGACATAACTGAGGGAAATGGGAGGGGAGAGGAAGACTTGAAGAGCAAAAAACCTTTATGGTCATGATGTGCATACACAAATTTATCAATGTCAATCACTGTGTCCAGCACAGGAAGGTGGAAAGGGAGAGAAAGTGGGGTGGGAACTTAGAGAGGTCTCAGATAGTACTGTGTGTATGCACATCTCTATTATCCTGAAATTCATCAAAACGTATGATTACAATGCACCAATAAAAAAAAAAAATAAGTGGCAGAAGACAGCTGGATATTGTCATACATGACTAAAATCCCAGTATTTGGGAGGCTGAGACAGAAGAATCACAAGTTCAAGGACAAACTAAGCAACTTAGTAAGATCCTCAATAATTTAGCAAGCCCTGTTTCAAAATCAAAGAGAGCTGGGGGTGATACTCAGAGTTACAATATTTTTAGGCTCAATCCCCAGTCTCTCTCTCTCTCTCTCTCTCTCTCTCTCTCTCACACACACACACACACACACACACACACACACACTCACACTCACATTCACATGCAAAGACACACACACACACATAAACACACAGAATAGCAGCAAAATATTATCTTCATCAAATTTTCCAATGAAAAAATCAAATGACTGTGAATATTTCCAACATTAGATTTTAGTTATGTTTTGACAACAGTGTATCATTCAGCTATGCCATTCTAGTTGCTGTTCAGCCATGACTGCAGTCAGAATAGTAGTGCTGACTGACACAGCTGGCTTCAGGATGGAGGAACCTCTCCCACAGTTTTCATGGACACAGAAAGTGTCAGATATCCCAAGTTACATAGATGACTTTCAATTAACACACTTGCAATTTTCAGTTTCATTTGTGTCTCTTCTGTGACCAAAACAAGAACCACACAGAAGTGTAGATGCTTACTCAATTAATAAAGTTTAATTTTCTTCTCTTTAGAGTTTCTTTATTCTATTTGCTCACTTCCAAACCAATCTAGTATCTGTCTGAATAGTAAAAAGTTAAGCTTAAGATAGATTGGATGTATTTTATAGATTGCAATTTTCTTGAGTATTGTGTTAAATTTCTCAAGCTGCATAACAAAATGCCACAGTTTGGGTAGCTTAAGAAATAAAAATATATTTGCCTGAAGTTTTGACACTCTATATAAGAGTGTCAGCATTGTTAGTGTCTGGCAAGTGTGCTCATCTGAATTGCAAAGTACCAACTTTCAACTGTTTTTTAAAGAGCACAGGATTGGAGACCTGGCTGGAAAAGAGGGATAAGTAATAGGAAGCTATCTGGAATCTCCTGTTATGAAGCTATTAATTTTATCAAGGGGAGTTGCATTTTTATGACTTCTTTTAACCCTAATAACCTCTCAAAGACCTCATCTTCAATAACAATCCCACCATATTGAAAGTTAGGGCTTCAACACATGAATATTTGAGGGACACAAACATTCAGTTCTTAATAATTTCCTTATTAGGGGAAGAAGTTACTACAGTGGTTTCATGCTTTTTAAAGTTTTTAGCTACATTTTAGGTTGATCATCTTTAAAGCATTCAAAATCAACATTTGATAGATCTTCTAAAACAAGAATATGCTTTTATACTAATTATGACTTCATTTAAATTGTACATAGGTTCTTTTAATTCAGGCATGTTCATTTAAAGTATTGAGAAAGTATGTCATGATTTGTTTAAAATGGACAATTGCAATGTAAGTCATATGCTAACTTTACATACAATCTCATTTTTTCATAAGAATAATCTTCCCTAAGTTTTATAAATATTAATTGGTCTCCAAATAATTATTTCTCCATGTATAGGTTCAGAATATATGTTCTATATATTCTATATGAATATGTTCTATAGATATTCTGAACATATACATAGAGGATATATATATATCTTCAGAATATATTTTTTATTTCAATGTGTTAATAGAATGCACACACACATATATACATGTGAGTCAATTGATGTTTTAAGAAGTGTGTACTTTTGTTCCTGTGGATAACTGGGACAGATGTTAGAAGGTAACAAAACAGATGCTAAATGATTCTCTTTTTACAAGACATTTATAAAAGAGAAACAAAATTAAATGTCAAAATGATAGAACTACTCTCAGTTCAGAGATATAAACCTCCCTAAACTCATTAAACTGGAAAAAGCAACCAGAACAGGTGTTTATATACATGAGAATTTAAAAGATATATTATGCATGGGGAAATACATTCTCACTGAAATAGAATGCACATGCCAATTTTCCTTTTCATACTTAAAATACTTTACAGAAATATTTTGACAGGGGCTACTTTATAATCTTTGTTGGTGAATTTAAAGGTACACAATTGCAACAAGCATAAAGCTAAGGAAAATATCTGCCTATGCACAATGCAAAGATGTAAAACAACTCTCAAACAGAAAAGAAAATCTTACTTAAAATCATACTTAAATATGTTATTAAGTTGGAAAAATACATTATATATATATATATATATATATATCATGTAGAGACAAAGAAGAAATCTCTCTCTCATACTCTTTCATGCAACTGACATTAAAATAATAGATAAATTACTACCATTAATAGTAATGACTAAAAATTTGTTTTCCAATTATTCTGTTTCTTCCTGTCTCTGCGTCTCTTAGATACTGAAACTTAAATGGGCAATGAATGGCTTTTTCCAATATGTTTGGAATATAGCACAAAGAGAAAAATGAATTCTTCTTTGGACCAATTTGGTGCAGAAAGCTGTCTGATAACCATCTGAATCATGATCACTGCTATATTTTAGCCACCAAACTGAAGTGTTTTCTAATCAGGGACCAAGCAATAAAATAACAGGTGAGCATTTATTAAGATGCCTAGAAAATGGCACTTAATTCTAGTCTAAATTGCATGAAACAAATTATTTGAATTGTGCTATAGGCCAATATTTTCTTTCCATGAAAGTTAATTAAATAAAAAGATATAAATATTTTCTGCATTAATCATACACTTACTTTTAACTTTATTTGAAGGTAATAATATATTCTACTAGAAGTATATTCTAAAACATGCAATTTTCTATAAGCCAATTCAGTTTTAAATATTGGTATAAACGGCATAAAGAACCATCCAAAGAACTTGTTTTTAAAATATGAGGGAGAGCCGGGCGTGGTGGCACACGCTTGTAATCCCAGCATTCGGGAGGCTGAGACCGGAGGATCCGGGTTCTCGGCCAGCCTCAGCTACCTAGTGAGGCACTCGCAACTTAGTGAGACCCTGTTTCAAAATAAAGAATAAAAATAGGGCTGGGGGTGTAGCTCGGAGGTAGAATGCCCCTGAGTTCAATCCCCAGTACCGCAAAAAAAAAAAAAAAAAAAAAAAAAAAATATGAGGGAGAAAGGCAGAGCAAGGGTAAGTGCTAGGGAATAAAATTGACCAAATTAGGTGCATACTCAAATATTTAGCAATAAAACCATTATTCCACCAAATTTTCATGCACCAATAAAAGAAAATATTACAAAGGTGTATAATTTTCTAAAATGACAATCTATTAAAGCAAATTTACACTATTATCAATCTTGTCAATTTTGCCCAATTAAGGTGCTAATAAATTATATATGTCACTTAATTTTATTATTATTAATTAAAACTTATTGAATAACAAGGTCCAGGGAGATTTTATTTTAATAACTGATACTCAATTAGTTGATTGCAATTCTCAATTTGCAAGGACTGATTATAGATAAAACTAAACAGACTGAAGTTCTCTTGATTTTCCACCAGTGTTCTTAAAAATAAGACTGAAGATAAGTGATTTTATTTCAATATGTTGATAGAATTAATTCATTCAGTAGATAGTTTTCAAATGCTGATAATGTATAAGTCATTGCTTTTGGAGCTAATAATACACTGGAGTAAAAGGTAAACATTCCTTGATTACTGGAACTTAGAGTTTAGCTTATATTAAAAAAATTGAAGTATTACTCTCAAAAAGAATAATACAGATGTTTATTAAACTGTGATCTAAGTTGTTGATTCCTAGATCATAATTTTCTTTCTCTCCTACTGATTTATTGCACACTAATTATGAAAAATATTCCTGAAAATGAAGGCCCTATTTACATTTATTAGGCTGTGGAATTGGACATGTTTTTCCTGAAATATGACATAAAGCCAAATCTTAATAGTGGCATCCAAACAATGAGTACAAAGAATGGAAAATGAAAAGATGGCTGGTACAGGTTAATAAAGGGAAAAGGTCAGTATCTCAAGGCAGGCTGGAATACATCAATTTCAGGAGTCCCTTGAGTCAGTCGAAGATGCTGTGCTTTAGCATACACAGGAGAATTCTAGATGTATTATTTAAGACCTTAAAAGTTATATTAAGAAATTAAGAGCCAAGCTTTGGAATAATGGAAAAAAACACTGAAAGGAATAAAAGTAATATTGCTTTTGTTCACATAATTTAAATTATCTATTTGTGATAATTTTATATTCATTCTCATTATACACATAATCTGATTCAGTTGGATTAGTTTACTATTGATAAAACAATATCCCATAGACCAAAATAAAGTATATTAGCATGCAACAAGTGATTTTCAAGAAACTTAAACACTAGAAAGTTCATTTTCCCTTCAGGGGCTTTATTTCAGCTGTAGACATTTGGCTACTTTGATTAAAAAAAGAACAAAATTATGTTTTTTAGGAAAATGGATAACTTGAGAATATTATGCTAAACAAGATTAACCAGTCTCATAAAGTGAATAATTATATATTTGTCTCATATGTGGAAGCTGGATAGAAATTGAGAAACAAAAGAACCTCACAGTTAGAGGAGGAGCAGAGACTCCAATGGAGCAATGTAGGAGTTTAGGGGACGGAGAAGGGTGGATAGAGATGTAAAGAAAGTCATAGTTTAAGTAATGCTATGTACATATATGAAATTACCAGTGTCAATCTTTATTACATGTACAGGGAAGGGAAGGGAGGGGGTGTGATCTGGAGAGAAACACACCAAGTATTGTGTACATGTATATCCCAATCACTCTATACCTCAGTATGGTGTATAATTACAATTCGTGTAATGTATTATGTACGTCACATGTAAATAATTATACTTTTCTGAAATATTAATAAAAGGTTAAGATGGTTTTCTAGAACACTTGATTATTTAGCTCAGTGTTCCACTGAGTTACTACATGGCAGGATAGCATTAAATTGTGGTTATTAGAATTTCTCTATCACAATGTCAATAAAAATTAGGGTAAGAAAACAATGGTGTTATTTTCTTTGTATAATAATTGAAGAAAAATAGTTGCTCAATTTCAATTCTCTTTATTATTGAGCATCATGTCCATTGATAAATAGTACTAACCTGGACCCTCAGAGAAGTTAATCTAATTTTATTGATTCCATGTCAGTAGGTACATATGTGTTTACTGATGTTTTACTATTCTGCAATTTGTTTTCATTTATAAATGACTTCCACATATATTTAAGGTGATTATCAAGACCCTGAAAAATAAAGAGATATCAAACGACATGATAAAGTTAAACACCTAATGACAGATGGTTTCTGATACAACTTCTATATTTTAGTATTTTCATCTTTTATCGTACTGTCTCTATAATACATTTTATGTCAAACACTACTATAAGAAAAAGATAACACTCTATGAGAGAAATGGTAGTTTCCTAGTGGTTTTATAACTTGAGAAACAGAGATGGAAAAGATCCAGTTTTGTTCCTAAAATCTAACCTTTAAAAATATTTGCATTGCCTTCCTGACAGTATGGCAACCAATGAAGCCTATTGCCCATGAGTTAAATGTATTTTTGGCAGTCTAGCACCTAATGAAGAAATATCCAGTTTAACCCTTGTGATTATTCTTCCATTAAGTGCAATTGTCTAGGTAGAAAATAAGTACAAAATGCAATAAATGCATCTCAATACCCATAGCAAATGTGAAGCAAAAACTTTTAAGTAAAAAAATCAATAGCAGCAATTAAAGGAGTGCTAGGATGAAATGGACTTTCCAATTTTATTTAGTAAAATATAAATACAGCCTGGCTACATGCATGCATTCATAATGAGAAAGATTAGGGTCAATCTAAAGTTTAAATATAAGATATAGGACAAAATTACCCAGATATATGATGGATGATATGCATATGAAATGTAAAATTATGAAAGAACTGACTTCTTGCATATCAACAAACCATTAAGCATTAAAAGTGTTTGAGATAGAAAATAAGTTTCCTTTGAATCAAATAATGAACAACTCTTACCCTGATAACATAACTTTAGCTTTAATATTGTGTAAGCAAATATATCACCTATTCAGAAAAAAATAGTGCAATTAAGGATAAGATATTATGCATAAGTAAAATTATGAATTTTGGAATCCTTAATAGTCCTCTAAAGGAGGATTATTACAAACAAAAATATTTCCTAAAATGTGCAGCTACTTAAGTATGTTTGAGGAGCCATATATTCTGCAAACAATAAGAAATTTTTCTTATATTCTCAAGTAAAACCCAATCAAAGTTAGTCTATCCAAAAGAAATAAATTAAAGATTTTAGAAGAGGAAAGATCTCCCATACTCTTGGATAGACAGAATAAATATTATCAACATGGCCACTCTAGCAAAGATGATCTACAGAGTCAGTGCAATCCCTATCAAAATACAAACATCCTTCTTCACAGACCTAGAAAAATCAGTACTAAATTTCATATGGACAAACAAAAAACCCAGAATAGCCAAGGCAATTCTCAGCAATAAGAACCATGAAGGAGTCCTTACAATTTCTGATTTTAAATTTTACTACAGAATCAAAATTAAAAAGCATGGTATTGGCAAAAAAACAGACACATAGACCAATGGAACAGAGTAGAGGATACAAAAGTAAATTCACACATTTATAGTCAATTGATTTTTGACAAAGGTGCCCAACACATATGCTGGAGAAAAAATAGCCTTTTCAACAGTGATGTTTGAAAAAAATGGTTAGCCATTTGTAGAAAAATGAAATCAGCTCTCTGCCTTTCATCCTGCCCAAAAGTCAACTCACGATAAACCAAATACCTGGAAATTAGATCAGAGACTTTGAAATTACTACAGGAGGGCATATATTCAAAACTCCAGCATATAGAGATAGAAACTTCCTCGATAAAACCACCAAAGCTCAGAAAATTAAAATAAGAATTAATAAATGGGATGTCATGAAACAAAAAAAGTTTCTGAATATCAAAGGTAAACATCAAGAGACTAAAGAGAGTTGCTACTGAACTGGAGATCTTTGCCAGTTCTTCCTCTGATAGAGGACTAGTATCTAGAATACACAAAGTTTTGTTGTTGTTGTTGTTTTTCTCTCATTTAAATGAATGTTCAGAATTGCTCAAATAGGGGTGTGGAAAGTCTCCATGAGTTAACCCTAGTCCACCTGTGGACTCTGCCCTAAAATTTTTCTGTGGGCTAAAATCCAGAGTCATAGTGTCTAAAGAACGAGGTACAACTGGAGAGAGTCCACTGATGCTGCACTGCATTCACACCTTGCTGCCATCTCTCTGTTGTGTGGTAACTTCTTTTATATATCCTGGCTTCCTGCTTAAGAATTTAGTTGTTCACTGTCCTCTATTCACTTGTAAAAGCCCCACACTCTCTCACTTATTTTGACTTCTTTCAAACTTCATATCCCAGATAGGTCATTTAGTCTACAAGGGACTAAACATCTTACAAATCCTTTTCTGCCTTATTCAACATCATGCCAGGTGAAAATAAAGATTACATAAAACCATGAAATTTAAAAAAAGTAGGTAGGTGTTGGGGTGAAGAGAAAGAGCATGTTTGTCTATAAACCTAATGCCTGAAGTCATGTACATAGCTTTCTAGTTTTCTGTTTGATGTGTATCTTTGATTTTGTGTATGGCATTATTTCTCTTTACATTCTGAAAACTGCATTTACATACCATGAAAGTAACTTTTTAATATAATTCTAACTGGACTATGATCAGGGAAAATTCTTTCAACCTTAATTTGTCAATGACTATAAATAAAAAATTTATGTATAATAAAATTATATTTTAAATAAAAACATTTGTAATAAAAATTCATAATAAATTTTTAATAGTTTCATCCTTGCTATAGTGATGACCATAGGGAAGGAAAGATCTTAGATTATTATCATCTCACTTCAGAAATGTTCTCACTTCTCTTGAATTTTAATTTATCCACTTCTTGATACTTTCATAGCTCTTTGATGTATTTAAGATGTTCATGATTGATTTTATTGTTTTTCTGTTTGACACTCTTGTGGTTGGTGAGCACATGAGCCAGGCCTAAAGCTCTTGCAGGTATTAAAACAGCGACCAGTCAGAATATTGTTCAGGAATTTATGCCTTGTAAACAATCAGATATGACCTGTTATTTTGGCTCTGTGACTAGTATGGAATACAAAATGTACCTGTGATCCTTGGTTTCCTGAGCATGATCCTTTGGGGAAGAAATGCTTGGTTTGTGTACAAGGAGACTGGATTACAAAGTTCATCATATACTTCTGCTTTTCCATAGCAAAAGAGATGTTCTCCCTCCCACTGGAATATAATTAAAGTGAGAAATACACTGTATGAAATATATGTCTATACTATGACTTGTTGCCAACATCTTGAGAAGCATTTGTTTCTAATAAAAGTAAAGATTTTCAATAAATTGATGGGTTTAAAATCTTGCTGCTTTTAAGCATAAAACATGTGCCTTTCCTAGAAATTTGAGATGTAAATGTATTCTCACATGAAAAATTTGAAATTCAGGGGCCTATTATGATATGATACACATTTTTAAATAAATCGCAATTTCTCCACTTTTTGCCTTTTAAAGTGTTTGCACATTAAACCTTAACAAGTTTCATTCAGAAAAGTTATATTATCATATCCTAATGGAATGAAAATCTTTATTTGGAGTATATACGACTGTTAATTGATACAAATGATATGCTTAAAACATTCTTAAGAAAGCCTTCATTATATAAATCAGAATTAGAAAAAATATTTAGTTCAAATTTTATATCTGAACATTTTCACATTATAAAAAATTTTACTTGAAATAATTGAGTATATGTTTTATTTCTGTTTAGTCTAAATGACCTGCTACATTTAATAGGTGTACTCAAATTGGGTTAGGAGCAAAGATTTGGAAATATTTAACAGGTGTGTAGTTCAGTACTTCTGTTGCATGAGATGTAATCTTCCACTATGCTCGTGGTTTAATGGCTTGTTATATAGGTAAAATGTGGTTAAACTAGATGTTGTTATATGTGCAGGCATTGCTCTTAATGATATTTGTTTGCTATGTTTAGTTGCTCATACCATGTAAGTGTAGGTTGACACCTAGTCTCCATACACGTAGAGTAAAATTACTGAACATTTTTACAGACCCTACTCTAAGGGTTAAAATAATTAAATATAACTTTTTCTTTTGAAACATTTAGCATTTAGAGTCTATGAAATTGCTACTTTGCATTTAATACTGATATTGTGAAAATAATTGATATTTGGATTTCATGTTTTTTAATATTCATTCTTACTTCACAAATGGATGAATAAAGAACATGATAAAGGAACCTAATTGAGCTATATTATGTGTATATTTTCTTTGCACACACATTTGCTTGTATTATGAATACAATGCTTATTCTTAGTTTGCTTCCCAATTTTTTCATTGTACAGGGATCCATATTCCTTATCCTTAAAACATAATTGTTTATATGTGAAACACATCTTGCTACTGCCTTATTTTTGTTGCTTTTTTTCATAGCAAATTTTTTCAATATGAGATATGTATATGCTTTATGCAACAAACATAATAAATAATTTGAAAGAGTGTAGGTGAAGTGAAGTAAAATAGGATGCTGGTAATTTATGTTTTCTACTCAGCCATACAAGTTTCCCATGACTCTGAGAAATAGATGGGTGTATAAATGTCAGAGTTGGATGTGCATATGAGTTACTTTCATGGAGAGAGCTTTTCACATCTTGTCAAATTGTAATTGGCAAATGGTAGAATGAGGGGGAGTGAACAATGGGTTTAGATAAATAAATATTTCTGGGCAATGGGGATTATAAGAAGTATGTGAAGAAACAACATAATAACATAATGTCACTTCAGTAGCCTCCTTTGGACCATTTTCACCAATCACCTATATTGTAAAGCTCTTTTGTACAGGAAAAAAAAATGGTTCTGTGCTCAAATCTCAGTTCTTTCACAAACTAGATCTATGATGTTAAGAAAATACTTCAGTGTATTAGATCCTCAGTTCGGTCATTTGAAAAAACTGAAATAAGCATGTTTTTCCTACCTGGATTAGTTTTCAATTGCTGTGTAATAAATTACCAGAACAGTAGTTTGAAACAGTGAAACAAAATATGATGTGAGGTTTTCTATGTGCTAGGAATTTGGCATCCACTGTACTTGCTATTTGTACTTGTTACTTGTTATATTCTGTCTTTTGCACTGATTATTATTCATAACAATGCAGTAGAGTGGGTATTGTCGCTATTCAAATAGATCCTGTTTAATGTATGGGGATGGAACCATACAGTGATTGAGTGACTTGACTGAATTTCTGAGGTGTAGATGCAAGTGTTTCTAGCTGTAGACTCAGACATCAGAAAGTTACATAAATGTAACTTTCAATATAGAATGAAAGAGGCACAGATCAAGACATAGCTCACTATGCAATCAAACAGGCCATAGAATGTAGCTTGAGAAAGTGAAAAGATGGCAGATTATAAGAGGTGATTTTTACTTTCACAAAGACCCTTATTTATTAATAATATATATCTATGTTTTATATGCTGTAACTACCAAATAAGTATTTTTCTATTTTACACTTAAAGCATTATTATGAATACAGGTTCAACCAAATTCAAACCAATTTGGTTTGATCCAACCCATACTTATTCCACTGACATACTGTGTATGTGTCACCAAGATCTGCTTGTCTGATTGACATGACAATAGTTGCTATGGAATAAAACACTGGAGATATATGGAGATCTAGAATAACACAATTTATGAACTCCACAGTACTACTTGAAAAAGATAAATAGCAACATCAATGTTTGAGATAAATTGCTTTTAATGTATTGGCTTTTATTTCTCACCACTAATTTCCTAATATAGTTATTACCCTTCATTAATCACTCATTCATTTATTCATTCATTAACTTATTTACACTGTTTTTTTGAATGCAAATTATATCTGTGTAATTTTGTTCATAACTGGTGATAGTATAATAAAAGATATTTTGTCTAGACCGGCACAACGTTTATTGTCCTGTAGTTGTTCAATATTAGAAACTATTGATTTAGAAATTACTAATTATAAAAGGATTTAAATTCTCTTTGACACAATATATGACGTATATTTACATTATGTAGATCTATATGTATATATTCATATAGATGTCATATGATACATAAGAAAGCCAAACCAGTACTTTGTTCATAAGAATAAATTGACGTCTTCCTTATAAAGTAAGGTAGGTATTTTTGGCTGGTAGTATAAAATTCTCAAAGACCCTAGACCTATATCTGATAATAGATGAGGCTAATAGCCATTAATGTTGATGGAGTAAAAACAAAAATAAAAAAACAAGGATGTGATTTTTGTGGTTGTTGTTATCCTATTCCCATTACTGAGTCCCAAGGTATAAATGGTAGGTTTCCAAACAATTTCAAAGCTGTCATGAAGTGAAGATATTTACAGGATGATAGAACTGTGAGTGATTTCCCACAAGTGAGTGTATTTAGTGATGAAAACTTTTCGGTCCTTAGGCCCCAGGGAACACTCTGCGGAAGCAGGCAGGATGTAAAGGAATGCTCATGCTTCAGTCAGTGCTACCAGTCTGAGGAGAGAAGAGAAAATCGACACTGAAATTTTAAAAGGAGGAAATGTTAGTATCATATGTTATGTGTCTACCATTTCCTTTCTGGGGTATTTTAAAAATTCTTATATGAAAAATTAGCATAAAAAGATCAAAATGGTCGATTGTTCAATCTTTTAGATATCCTCAGGTTATTAAGAGTAAATATTAACTGAATGAAAATGACAATGTACAAAATCTGTTATTAACTGTAACATGTAATGAAGTAAATATACAAAAGATGAGATTAAAATAGTTTAATGGACAGGCATGGTGGCACATGCTTGTAATCCTAGTATTTGGGAGGCTGAGACTGGAGTATTGCAGGTTCCAGAATAGCCTCAGCAATTTATTGAGGCTCTCAGTAACCTTTAAGATCCTGTTTCCAAATAAGAAATAAAATCAGTCTGAGAGTGGAGCTGGGAGGTAGAATTCCTCTGGGTTATTTTCCAGTACTACAAAACAATATTTTAGTGGCTAAAATTCTAAGGAAAGAGAGAAACTGAATTTGAGAAATAGGAATGATTCCTCTGATGTGTCTTCTGGAAGTCTAACTCCACACTGTTTTCAAGCAGATTAAAATTTTGGATAATAAATAAAAATTACTATTTTTTAGAATGTAAGATACTTTAAAATATCTTATAAAATATCTGCATATATTAGAATATAAAATTCTATACTGTGCTTTAAGTTCTAAAATATTATACAGTTTTTAGTATTACTTTACATTTTCTCATACCTTCTGTACTTACAAAACATTTCATTAATTTTGGGTATAATATAGAATTTTAAAATTCAATTTACCATGTATTGATATATGCCATTAATACATTATCAATGCAAATATGTCCCTTATTTAAATTAATGATGTTTAATTAATTACTCATTTTATTTTAACATACTTTTTAATTAGGCTTTTGTCATTCATTCTCTGTAGGTTTTTCTACTTTAACCATGTAAATCACATAGAATGTGTTAACATCATTTTAAGTTACGGAAAATTATATATTTGTTACTTACAAATAGCATTATTTTATTTTGGTTATAAATTAAACATAGAAGCAAAGTTAAAAATTTGAAAAGTGAAGAAAAGTAGAAGAATAAATATGTTTTATATCAGTCATTTTTCATATATTACTGTATCCTGTGTTTCTGATAAGTAACTCATTCTGAATGATTCAAGTAAAATTGGCTCAAACCGCTTCTGTGTCTCTTTAGTTGTTTTTTTCTCTTTAGCCCCCAAACCAAGAGCATCATTGATACAGTGCATCTCAGTGTGAAGCAAAGAATTTTGAAAGCTACTATGACAATGAGAGCTTACTTTATGGTTCCATGTAGAAAACAACTAAAGTAGAATATTAGTGCTTCAGATGTTTCACTCAGGGGCTTCAGTTATTTTCCTTGGTTTAAAAATCTTCAATTTTTCTGTTTAAAAAATATGTGTCTTTCCTATACTTCATACTTCTGGAACAACAAATAATTAGTAAGAGTATTGAATTTTTAGTCTTTTTTAAAATTTTCATTGAATGTACTGTGGGACATGTTATTTATTACATCACTGATTCACCATATCATTTATTCTATAGTTAGTAAAACATATTTGGCTGAACATTGGATAAGTGATCACAGTCACTTATTTTTTCCTACGAGTTATCTATCTTTTAGTATTCTTATTTTTTTTTTGGTACTGGGGATTGAACTCAGGAGCATTCTACCTCCGAGCTATACCCCAGCCCTATTTTTTATTTTTTATTTTGAAACAGCGTCTCACTAAGTTGCGGAGGGCCTCACTAGGTAGCTGAGGTTGGCCGCGAACCCGGATCCTCCAGTCTCAGCCTCCCAAATGCTGGGATTACAAGCATGGGCCACCACATCCAGCTTCTTTTAGTATTCTTAATGATCCATTTAAACATACAAAAATATTTTGCTGGCCTGGCGTGGTGGCGCATACTTATAACCCCATTACTTGGGAGGCTGAGACAGGAAGAACCAGGTTCGAGGCCAGCCTCAGCTACTTAGTGAGGCCCTCCACAACTTAGTGAGACCCTGTTTCAAAATAAAGAATAAAAAAATAGGGCTGGAGGTATAGCTCGGAGGTAGAATGCCCCTGAGTTCAATAGCCAGTACTGAAAAAAAAAAAAAAAAAGAATAAAAAAATAAAGATTAAAAAAAAAAAAAAAAACTGAGGGTGTAACTCAGAGTAGAATGCCCCTGGGTTCAATCCCCAGTACTACGAAAGAAAAAAATTGCTATAGTTCATTGTAGAATATGTAGCTTTTAAAATAATTTGCCATTTTTCTTTGATTTCATGCTTATCAAAGAATTTCCTTTTCTCTTATGGTTGCTTGAAAGTGATATCTCTCCAAAATCTCAATTGATTTTCCTAAATAATTCAAGTATTTTGAAAAATAGCCCCTTTATCTTACACTGTGATTAAAAATAATTTTTTACAAAATATATACATATATCCTTTGATATGTTAAGTTACTGAAAGGGTCGAGTGGTCTTCTACTCTGTTCTGTCTAGCCATACTACTGTCAGAAGTTTTTAAGCAGAGCATATTAATGACAAATGTTACTGTCTGATAGGACATGTCCTTCCTCTATCTCCTTAATTATTCAGAATATCCAAAGTTATTAATATCTTTTTATTTTATCAGGTGGAATTACTTTCTGTCAAAGTGTCCCAATCCACTTGAGTATATTCTAGTCCTGAAAGTTGTATAGTCAGGACCAATTTGGGTATCATAATGCTGATTGATGACAAGGTGCTAAAGTTCATTATTGCAAGTAATCACCTTTCACACCTTGTATGGGACTTCTCACACTGAGATACTGTGGCAGTTTAGCAAGTTGGAGTTGAGAACCAAGGGAAATGGAGAGTTTTGTCTAATTAGCTCAAACATAGAAAGGGGGTGATTTTAAACAGGAGAGTTATAATTCCCAAATCACAGGGTATCTAGTTTAGGATGGTAGATTTTGTAAATATTCTTATGTTAGTTTCTGAATAACTTCATTGATATTCTAGAAATAAGAATTGGTATTGACAGTGGAATGAAATATAATTCATTAAATTTTATGTTGAATGCTAGATGTGAATGACAGAAAATTATATTTAATGTAAATGAAAGAGTCAGCTATAGAGATAATGATGATATTGACGATAATGCTGTTTCAAGTAGAATCCTGAAAAAACATAAGCAGATTAATCTCATAAATAGACCACAGGTTTTCTAGAATAATTATTTATTGAAGGACATGCAAATGCCTACCCTGCCCATCTAAGGCGATCATAACTGTACACCTTAGGAAAAGTTCAGCTAGATGAAATGACAATTTAGTGAGGTTCATTGAATATGGATCATATAGTGTGAAAACCCTGGGGGCTGCAGAGGTCGTGGTTCTGCATCTTATAACAGAATCCAACTAAAATCACACTATTCAGAAAAGAGGGCCCAGTGGAACCCTGGAGTGAAGAAATTAGAGAGGGAGAAAAATAGCAGCACTTTGAAAAAAGTAAGACATTTGGCCTCAACTCTAATTTCCCAACTCCACTACAGAATAATGGTACTGTTGACATTGAGGCATTATCTGAATGGTTTGCATCTCAAGGAAGAAAGAAGGGGTGAGGTAAGGATGGGGAACAGCCTGCCAAATTCCTACTGTATTTTCAAATAAGTCAGAGAAGATTAAGAAAACTGGCAAGATAACACTCACAAGACTCAGAGATGTGTGGATACCTAAAATCAAGTCCTAATCAGGGCTGAAATTTCCAACAACATTCACTGGATAGCAAATATGTTTTGGAGGAAAAAATCTTGGAGGAACTCATCTGGGAATAGATAAGAAAGGGGCAAGTGCAGACAGATGCCCTCCGATGTCACAGTGGCCACCCCTTTGGCTAACTCTCCACCCTTTGCCATTTTACAGGTTATGTTCTTTCTCTTTTACCTGGCATTCTAAAGAAGATTCAAAATATTAACTTCTAGATAATCTTGCTTTACATTTAAATAATTCCAAACAACTGGTGATCTTCAGATCTTAGAATGTCTCATGCATTAATTGTGCTTAATTCTGTGCAACAAATAGCACAAAGCATGTAAATTGCTGTAAGGTAGAACTTGCAGAAACGCCTTTTTTTGTTTGTTTGTTTTAGGACAACACAGGCACTAGTCCCTGGATGTTAATGTTGATTGACATGTTCTAGCCAGAGAAGAATAAAATAAAAAGGAGGCATACACCTGCATGATGAAGACCCTGCTTAGAAAAAAACCTTCCTGCTTCTCTGTAACTCCAAATTTTTAGCCATACAATAAAATAAAATTTAAAAAATAAAAAAAGAAACCTACTCGTTATTAACAGAGTTTCTGATTAGTTTTGCTTTTTTGAGCTCAACTAACAATGTAGATAATTAATCATAACTTATTATCTATCACATTCAGTTTAGAGGTAAGAATCATTTGGGAAATTGCTTTTTCTTCAACCTGTTTATCTATTTCATCTTGCAGTAAGGTGCAAACTTGTCCATTCAGCATATAATCACAATATTTTCTTTACCAATACTAAAAAGGTGAGAGTCATTGCATAGTATTTTGTCAGAGAATGTGCACATATCTGTACAATAGCTTTATAATTTTTTTTCAGATACATACCCCAGTAGTTTCTCATTCAAAGGTGTTAAATTTGCATGAAAGACAATGAAGATTTTTATACCTTGCAAGTTTTTGCTGTTTTTAAAGCATTATCTTGCCAGGCATAGTGGCATGTGCCTGTAATTCCAGTACTTGGGAAGCTGTGCCAAGAGGATAGCAGGTTGCAGAGTAGCCTCAACAACTTAAAGAGGCCCTGTTTCAAAATAAAGAATAAAAGTACTGAGAGTAAAGCTTAGAAGTAGAATGCCCCTGGTGGGGGGGGCTCAATCTCCACTAACAACAACAACAACAACAAAAAATTACCAGCCATGATGAATTTAAAATTATGTTTATGTTTTCAGCTTTTATGGATCATATAGTCAGCTAAAATGTAACCTAGAATCTATGCATAGATCAAATTCAAACTTTTATTTTCATATGTATGGAAGAGATGATTTTAAGTTTTCCTTATTTCATATAGAGATTTCATAGGAATTTTAGTAGTTATTGAAATAAACTTACCATATGCTAATAGTCGACTGTTAATAGTAATCCAGATTGCATACCCTAATTATAAACTTGGCCAGAGTTTAATTATAAAATTAAATTTTAAAGTTTTAGAGATCATTATAATTTATCTTATTTTTCAACTATTATTTATTTATTTTTAAGTAATCCATTGTTTGTTTTTCCCTGTGGAGAAAGATGAAAATTGAATAATTCATTTAATTGTGAAAACCTAGATAGAAAAAATATTTTCATTATACATATCTTGTTTTTTATCATATTCATATTATCTATCCATCATTTATCTATCTAGTGATTTTATACATTCATGTGTCTCTCCACTCATGAATCTATTTAATTTGCCAACCTATTTCATATTAATATGCCTTATAATATTACAATCTATTAAATGCTTTACTTCTTCTATATATAAATATATAACTCTACACTGAACCCCATCCAAGGAACTTCTTACTGGAATCCAACTTATGATACCTTTTGTAAATGTTAACAGCTTTCCTATAGTGGCTGTGTTGAGAAGAGAAACACATGAATAAAAATATTGAAAATATTTAGGAGGCAATTTAAGTTATACAGAGATTTTAGGGACAGGCCTGACAGTAGCAGATGATGTAGTGAAGCACAGAAAAGAAAGATCTAAATGTGTTATCAAATTAATGTCAAATGTGAGATGTGTGATAAAGATTCAACTAAGACCTCAACATTTTGAGAACTAAGAAAAATAAAGTAGAAGTTCCTTTAAATGAGATAGGGAAGACTGCAGAAAAAAAGTAGCTTTGGGGAAAACATTAGTATTGTTCCTCATTTTAGTATAAAATGTCTGTTAGATATTTGGGAGCAAATATATGAAAGAATATTAGATACTATAATTGAGAGTAATGAGTATACTTCTAGACAAGAAGTATATGTATTTAAATTATCTAATTTGAGATTATATTTAAAACTCTGAGACTTGATGGTATAACAAAAAAGGTGAATGTGTAAAGATAAAGAATTCAAGTACACAGTCCTGGATCCTCCAACCTAAAAAGGTCAAAGGAATGAGATGAAGCTAAGAAAGAGAGACTGAAAGGAAGTTTCTGGTGAAGGACAGTGGTTTTCATGAGATGAAGGAAAAGGGCATAGAGAAGAGACAGATCCTTTGTATTAAATTCCCCTGATGAGATAAAAGTGAAGAGGACTGACTAAGGCTTAACCATTAGATATAAAAATTCAAGAGTCAGCTGGGTGTGGTGGTGTATGCTTGTGATCCCAGTACTCGGGAGGCTGAGATGAGAGCATCTGGGTTCACGGCCAGCATGAGCTACTTAGTGAGGCTCTTCACAACTTAGTGAGACCCTCTTTCAAATTAAATAATAAAAAAGGGCTGGTGGTGTAGCTCAGAAAGAATGCCCCTGGGTTCCATCTGCAATACTAAAAAAAAAAAAAAAAAAAAAAAAAGCAAGGACCATTGGTGACATTGATACAACGATTTCAGTTGATGGATGTTGTCAAAGTCTAAACTTTTTCAAACAAAAATTAAAAATAAAATACAGCATACACACACACACACACACACACACACACACACACACACACACACACACAACCTAACTCAGATTGATCTGGAAGTAACTGAGAAGTAATTGTCAATAACAAATAAAAAAGTATTCTTGTTGTGGGATAACCCGGTCCCACACGTGGGTCCTTGGCTTCCGTGAAAAAAAGAATTTTAACACGTGCCATTTAGGAACAAAAAGTAGGAATTTATTTAGGAAAAATAAGGAAAAGGGGAGAAAAACGGGTGAGTAGGCATCTTCCTGGCCAGACGCGCTTCCCAGGTCCCAAGAGGCCGAGGCAAAGAGGCCGAGGCGTGGTCTAAGTCTGTCTTTTATAGGCTTTCGAGATGTGGGCGCAGAAGAAGTCTGGACCTCCTCCTTTTTCCAGGTATTGGTGGGCGACAGGTAGGCGGTCCTAAGTGGGCCCTCCTCTTCCTCAGGTTGAGATGGGTCTGACCTTTGCCCTGAGTGTCCAGTGGGGGCTGGCATTCAGGGGATTAACAAGGTGTGGCCCACTTAGACTTTTCTAAGATTGAGCACACCCTATAGGGTGGGGTCAGCTAGAACTCTTCAGATTTTAAAACTATCTTTCCCTTCCCCCCCAATGTCTCCTTTCTGCCTAAATTTTATTCCTTCTGTCCTACATCATTGTCATGGATTCAGTTTCTGTAAAAGGAAGTAGATAAATGGATGTGTGAATGTGTGACTAGTGGGGAAAGTGAGGTCAAGTAAATGTGTTTTCTAAAAGCAGAGGTATCAGTATGCTTGCTTATGTTGGGAAATAACTACAGTCATGGAGATAGATGGTTGGGGTAGTGATCTTAAGGACGTGAGAGTGCCCGGGATCTAATCTTTGACTGGGGAAATATGAATAGTCATACCAATTAGCAGGAGTATGCAGAGAATGTGGGGACAGATATGGGTCAATGGATAAATAGACTAATATGAGCATTTTTAAATCCTTTTCATTGCTTCTATTTTCATGCTGAAATAAGAAGGCTAATAGGATAAAGACATGAGGAGATGATGAATGTTTGAGGAGACAACAGAATATATTAAGTACAACTTTTGCAATGTCATCATTTTTATCTTCTAACAGTTCACAATTGTATCTATTGTTATGGCTTAGTGCTATAGTTTATAAGACAATTCATATTAATCAAAGAATAGATTTATAGGAATTGCTATACATAAGCATTTGATAAGAAAATTGTTTGTTTATCCTCATCATTTTAGAGAGGATAAAAAGATCTTTAACTTTCCTGCCAGCTTTCCTTCTAATCTGATTTCATGCTTGAGGCAATACATTGCATTGATTTCCCTGAGTAAACTGCTTATACAAAACTATGGGGGCAACTCTTCTGGCAGTCCTTAGATCAATGAAAACTAATAAAAGGTGTCTGTGTCTTTTTCAATCATGTGTTTGCAAGCTCTAGACACAGATCAGGCTATCTTTAGCAAACTGAAGTTATTTATTGGAAAGATATGGGATAGCTCATAGGATCAAAGCAAAGGCTAGAGAAAGACAATTATTGAAAAAAACTGAAACAGAAGAACTGTAGTTTATATAAATCAGCTGGGCAGTCTCCTTAGCAAACAAAGAAAGAAAAGATTAGCCTAAATGAATGGATTAACCGATCAGTATCTTTTATAGTGACTGCAAAAACAGTGGGGCACATACTCATTCTTCACATTCCATTGAGGCCACTCATTGCTCTGTAACCCTTCATTAGCTCAAAGGTCATGAGGATTCAAAAGCAGGAGAGATTGCTTTGAAATCAAAACTGAAATTAGTTGCATCTTTTTGGTTGTATACATGTAACATATTATAATGAAGTTAGTGATGAATTATTCATTAGAATAATCAGTGGGTTTAATATTGTAAATGTTTTGTCTCTTTCTACATCTATTATGTTTACTCAATGTTAAAATGTTACTCTGTCAAATAGCTTGCAATTCACTTACTTTTTCAAAATGATGATTAAAAATAGATATTACCTTTTTCTAATTTATCTACTCATGTGATGCTCATTACATTTATTACACTAGGTTAAGTATATTATTTTGGGGCCATAATGAAAAAGTCCAAATTTTTAAAAGTAATATAAAAAATTAGGCTTTCTTTGCCAATAGGATTTGAATATTTATTCATTTTTAGATATTTATTTATATGCTGATAAATATCATTTTCTCATTTCAAAACCAATAATATTTTCTATTTACCATTACATTTAATTATGTCATTAAGAATATATGATAATTAAACTAGGTAGTAGCTTTTTAACTTTGTTTTTTGTTAGGTTATACCAATCTTCCAATATCTTATAATTAGACATATCAGTATTCATCAGTACAGGATTAGCCAGTCCATAAATTTGACATGATTAGTATGCCATCATGTCTTAAGTTTCATCATCATTTAAATTTGACTCTAGTTCTTCAGTTTATTAGAAAAAAAGTAATTGAATCAGAGAAGGAAATAATATAGCTAGAAAAATCAAGAACTAGACAAAGAATGAAAAAGAAGTAGGGGAATGAATAGAGACAATTGAAATATTTCCCTTGTTTAAATTAAGGATAGAATTAAAAATGATGAGATATATGACCATTGGAAATCAAGAAATCTACTTGGTCTTGCTTGTACTTGGGAGACTGAGACAGGAGGATTGCAAGTTAAGGCTAGCCTCAGCACAATAGTGAGACTTTGATTCAAAATTAAAATTAAACTAGGGCTGAGAGGATAGCTTGGAGGTGGAATGCCCCTGATTTCTATCCCAAGTGCCAAAAAAGAGAAGAAAAAAAGGAAGAAAGGAAGGTTACTTGTGGAAGTTTCTAGCAAATAGACCATAGATTCTAAGACTCAGAATTCTATCAGTTTCTCTTCTATTTGTTTGAGTTTCATATGAAAATTTCTTTATCATATTTTAATTTTTTGGATGTTATCTTCAACTTCCAGATTATTTTCATATTCAACATTGTATCACATATCTTTTAACAATATTTAGAAATATAATCAATACAAAATTATGAATATATAAATATATACATATATATAAATATTTTGAATACCCCAGTTCTCTTTTAATTCACTGTTTAGCTTTATTCTCTCAAATTCATTTTGCTATCTATCCTCCCAGATCTCTTTCAATCTTATTAACGAAGTTCTTACATGGACAGGAGAGAGATATCGTTCCAACTCATTCCTCATCTAAGATATAAAATATCCCTTCAGGTGACACTAGATTGTTGCAGCAAAATAATCTTGAGAGAAGATGAAGAATCACATTTCCTTCTGTCACTGTTTATGATGATGGCCTTGTGAAGGGGTTTGCTGTAGATGGTATCTGAGGCAAACTGCACTCGGGCAAGGCCATTTTTATTTCAACATCATCGTGCAGGATGGGTAGGGCTTCAATCTTCAGTTTTGCTCAGGAAATTCATTTCTTTTAAGGTTCCACCTACTCCTCTTTGATTAATGGTTGAGAAGGAAAGCTCACTCTACCATTTAAAAATAAGTGCCTCAGGGTCAATAATTTAATTTTCCTCACTACTTTTTATAGGTACAAAATGATCAAATACCGTTTTGCTGAAAATAAATTCTGTGTGTAACATATGGCCTGATTTTATTTTTCAATGTACATAGAACTTCTCCATATATATATATATATATATATATATATATATATATATATATATGTATATTTTGTTGTTGTTTGTTTGTTTCAGGAAAGTGAATTTGCTGCTTTAGGAAAAGATAAGTGGGCTATCATATTTGGCCAGAATGTTTGACTCAATGACTAGCTAGTTAAAAACAGAATTTCATTCATTTGCCAAAATTGGTATAAATTTATATAAGATGTTGTGGCCCACATATCTTAGAATTGAAGTACTAACATTATCAAAGCCCATGGAGACCAAAATTTAAAACAACAGAAATTCACATTTGTGTGTATGTATGTGAGTGTGTGTGTGTGTGTGTGTGTGTGTGTGTGTGTGTTGCTGCGGACTGAACCAGGAGCATTCTACCTCCAACTCTGTGTTATTTTTAATTTGGAAACAGAGTCTAAGTTTCTAAGGCTAACTTCAAACTTGCAATCTTCCTGTCTCAGCCTTAGAAGTACTGAAATTACAGGCATGTGCCACCACATTCCACTCTCGAATTATTTTTAACAGGGTAAAATATACGTCAGTGCTCCAATTAGTCTTCTTAATTATTGGAAATTTATTAATTTTAAACATCATATCATAGATTAAAAGCATTTGCTAACTTTATAATTTTATGAGATCCATTATAAATTATATAGATGAAATAAATACAAGAATTTACTTTAGGTATCTCTTTTCTGAATTTCAGCATACATATGATTGTCTAGATGTTCCTGCTACTTGGATTCCTGGAAACTGGCTTATTGTTTCTATCATTTCCAAGCCTAGGGAAACTCTTCCTTTAATTATGTTTTGGTTTCATTTATTGAGAGCAAAGTGGTAAAGTGTTAAGGAGAGAATGCCATTGCAGGAAGGAGTGAGCCCCTCTCTCACAAGTAGGTTGGAAATAACCTCCTGGTAAAGAAGCAGATGTCCTCCTTCAGGAAAGGTGGAGAAGAAGACCTTGAATTGGTGTCACCAAGTACATTAAGACACTTACTGCAAGGTCTCAGTGATCCTACCTTTGACTCATTGCAATCTATGATAAAAACAACAAGACATCATCACAGGTGACTCTTAATAGACAAAAAAACCTAACATAGTAATGAGTATCAGGAATATTCAGCCAGTAGGGACAATCTTCATGATTCAGACATAGTGAAGCTCCCTGGGATAGTATAATGGAAGCAAAAGTTTTGTTATCATGCAAGTCAAAGTTCTCTCCTACCCCCAATACTAAATTGCTTCTCTTTCTGTTGTCTACCAGGGATTTCACATTCTCCTGTGATCAAAACTTTTATGTGGCAAATATTTTATGTACAATATTATTATTGTTAATTGTTATTATTACTTTAGATCAGTATCATAGTTCCCATAGTCTTTTACATTTACCTTTCAAACTATCTTCTCCCATCTTCATATTCATTTATATTCAATCCAATTTCCACACTACTATCATCAGAGCTAGGAGTATAAAATAGTTGACCATAATCTTACAAAATATGGTGAAAACTTTGAGATTATTTTGTAGGAAATTGTAACTTTCATGTACTTCTGAAGGTCTATGCTTGTTTTGTTAAATGTGCATTCTCTAATATTTAAATATAATTCTTGACACAAAGTTGGTGCTCAAAAGTATGTGTAAATTGAATAATTAAGAGATTAAGAAGGACATGGTGGCACATGCTTGTAATCCCAGTACTTGAGAGGCTGAGACCAGAGGATATGGGTTCATGGCCAGCCTCAGCTACTTAGAGAGGCTCTCCACAACTTAGTAATACCCTGTTTCAAAATAAAGAATAAAAATAAGGGCTGGGAGTGTAGCTCAGAGGTAGAATGCAGCTGGGTTCCATCCCTAGTACTGCCAAAAAAAAAAAAAAAAAAAAAAAAAGAGAGAGAGAGAAGATTAAAATCTCGGATATATGAACTATCATTTATAATTTCATATTAACAGAAAAAGAAAACAGTGCTTGATATTTTATAGTTTTTCAAATGTTATTTAAATGAACAATTTGGAATTAATTATGTAAAGTAATGGTGATATTTCAAGTGTGTCTCTGATTTAATGGAGATTCTTATTTTCAGAACATTAAATTCTTAACATTTAGAATAGAATCTCACCAGTAATAGAAAGTAACAATAATAAATTTTAAAAGTGACAGAAACTCAGTGATCGGCATCCTGACAAATGCTCTGATATTTAGACAACTACAAAATAATATGGTCAGCCCCAGCATCAAGGGACATTTGTTCAAGTGTGATGGGGTGCCGACTTTACCCCAGAAATAAGGTCCAGGTTTTTGATATTGTGAAAAAAAGAATTTTAACACATATCATTCACAACATCTGGCAGGTTTATTCTTCTAGAAAAGGTCAGGGAGAGGAAAACTGGGGTGTAGGAAAAGACGGGGAGTACAGAAAGAAAATCCCGACCACCGATTCTTAGGGCATGCTCCCCGGTCCCAGGCAAGAGTCCAAGAGAGAACACGTGGAACATCCAAGGGGTATATGAGAGGGCGGGGTCCTTAATTCCAGCCCCTCACTCTCAGGTTCCAAGCATTCCATAGGTTGAGCTCCAGGTGAGATTTGGCTCCTCCTCTTTCCAGGTGTGTGCGGTTACGTCTCCGGTGGGCGGTGGGCTGGGCTATCCGTTTCTCTTGGGCCGAACCAAAATTTCCACGGGGTGGACTTTTGAATTCACACTCTTCCAGATTTTTTAAAAAGGCTAAAAACTATATTTCTATGAATTTTCCAAATACCTCTTTTCTACCTATCCTTTTCACTTCTAAGCTACCTCATCACAAGGATGCCACACAAAAAACAAAATCTACTAAAGCTCAAGTCCACCTAAAATGGCAGTTATTTGCATATAACATCCTTCTGTGAACTTTAAATCATCTCCAGAGGATTATTCATGATACCAAATACAATGTGAATGCCATGGAAATGGTTGTTATGCTACATTATGTAGGGAATACTGACAAGGAAAAGATAGTCTGTACATATTCAGCACTATTATAATTTTTTTCCAAATAGTTTTATCTGTGATTGGTTGAATCTTATGGTGTAGAGTCCACAGAAATGGAGGGTCAATTGTACTAGGAAAATAGTGATAATCCAATTTCTCTTGCCTGGGAAGGTTTCAGAATTGCAAATGTTTAAACTCTGGCTAGCAAAATACAAGCCATCTTCTGAAAAAAAATGTTTTAATTGTCATATGAAATAGCCAACAGAAAGGACTAATCTTCCCATTACATGTCTGTATTTGACATGTTAGGATGGGATAGCCAGAATTGTTGCAGTATCTTTCAAACTGTAGTACTGTGAAAACTGATCCAAGGATGGCACAACTAAAATACTTGAATAACCTAGATATTTGGAACTATTGTTAGACTGACGAATAAAGCAAACTAGCATTTATACGAGCCCAGAACTTTCTGAGGAAAACACTACATTTTCTTTATTCTTGAAAATAATTAAGTCAGATATTTGTAACCTTCCATTGATGGTATCAAAAATACTGACATACTGACATGTGTTTGTGTACTTTCTGTGATGCTTTTAGTTTTACTTATTTGTTGTTATTCAAATTCACTACCAAACATAGTTGAGTTATATAACACAGATGCATAGGACAAAACTGATTTAGAAATAAGTAGCAACAAGAAGGAACAGGGTGGGATAGCAAGATGAAGACAAAATAAATCCACAGATGGGACCACCATCATGTTTTATATATTTGATGATTTTATATAGCTTTATAATTATATATCTCATGTAGTTGGTATATACTTGGTTCAAAGATTACTGTCAATTAAAAGAAAAAACTTGTCAATTCAAAATTTGTATTCAATAAAATATAGAGAAAGCAAACTTATACAAACAATCAGGCTTATTTTTCACCTTTTGTTTCTTGCTTATTCCTTTGGATTGTGTTGGCATAAGATATAAACATAAGTTTTCATAATAAGAATACTTAAAGTGAAGTATTCCTACATATAATTCATTACCTCTTCCACTTGGACCTGAGGAAGTAGCTATAGCTGCAAAGTGAGGGACTCATGTAGTAAATGTTTGTGATAGAAATCTCTGTTCACAGTGACTAAAAATATTTAACTCAAGCTACTTTAAACAATGAAGAAAAATATTCAGAGCATTTTAACTCAAAAATTAAGAGAGAAGATGGAGAGTCAACCTAACAGTCACATCACCAACATCACCAAAACCTGACTTCAGTCTGCCACACTCTTATTTCTCTCAGGTGCCACCCTTCTGGATGTGATGCCCATACGCTCCATGGTGGGAGCTGGGAGCACCTGAGGTTCTTCCTGGATCATGCAGAAAGACTGACCTCCTTATATCTGTGCTCTTCAGAGAAAGGAATGACTTCACTCTCAGAACAGCCAAACCAGAATCCTGAACCTGTTTTTCAGTGGTGTGTGTGTGTGCATGTACGTGTATGTGTGTGTGTGTGTGTGTGTGTGTGTGTGTGTGTGTGTGTGTGTGTTTGACTATTATTCTGGAGTGAGACATAATTAAGCCAGTTACTTAGTTTATATAGAAGGGAAAGAGGAGTGTATACCATCAAACTTTAAGACTTCTCCAAAATATTGTCTAAATGAGTGTAGAATAATTCTAGATAGTATAAACAACAGAAGCATAGCACAGTCTGGGTTTCTGTGTTTAGATATATATTTGTTTTTACTTCTTGTTTCTGAAATCTGTCTAAAGAGAATATGGACAAAAATAATATGTAAATAAATCAAGCTGAAGAGATAAATAAGGATCTAGAAAAGAGTCCACTGGGCCAGGCATGGTGGCACACTCCTGTAATCCCAGTACTTGAGAAGCTGACAGGAGGATCACAGGTGCAAGGACAGTCTCAGCAAGCAATGAGACTCTCTTCAACTTAGGGACAGCCTGTTTCAAAATAAGAAATAAAATCAGGCTAGTGGTGTAGCTTAAAGGTAGAATGCCTCTGGGTTCATTCCCCAATGTCACACACACACACACACACACACACACACACACACACACACACACACAAGAAAAAAAAGGAAAAGGAAGAAAGAAAAGAGATTTCTGTGCTGAAATCTATTACTATATATATATATATTTTTTTCATTTTTATTTTTCTTTTGCTTTTCAAAGATACAGTTCATACTGAGTGAATAAATTATTTATACCTATATTTTGTTTATTTTTAAATATAGAGGACAACCAGTACTTAGTAATGATTTATGTGAGTTAATTATGTGTGTCCACTAAAGCAAACATTTAAGTCTTAAGAAAAACCCATATATAACAAAGAGTGCCTCTTTTCTCTCTACAAATTATATTAAAGTTGAAAAAGGAGAAAATAGTTGCTTTGAAAATTACTTAGTGTTTGCCATCTCTGTATTCTAGGTAAAGTTGTAGATGAGACTGTATGTCCCGGATCATGTTAGATGGTGGGAAATATACGCAAATTTTCAAACTGTGTAGCAAGTCAACACATTTAGAGCACCTAATATTATTTTTCATTATTTTGAGATAATGAAGGCAAAGATAAAAGTAATACTGCATGACATACTTAAATTTTATGTTCTTTAAGCAGAGTGTGGTAAGTTTTTAAAAGTCAAAGACAAAATATAAAGATACACTTTTGAAAGAACATAACTAGTGGCAAAGGATGTTTGAGTAGTTATATGCAGAATATCTGTAGGATGGTTCTATAAATACAGTTTGACATAGAGTCAAGTGACCTGAGTCCAATAGTAGAATTAAGGTTATCACATCATCTTTGCAAGAACCAAATAAAGTCCCCTTTCTCTTCCTGATATTCTCTCCTCAATCTATTTTATACAGAAGGCCGATTTATTAAATGGTTAAGAAAGCCTCAAAATTGTTAAACTGTGCTTAAATCTAATTTCAGTTGTATGAAAAGGCAGGTTTTTTACTTCACCTTTTTACAACAATCAATATTTCAAACTTGAAAGAGTTATAAAGACTAACATGAATCATTCTTGAATGTACTTATAAATTTGCTTGTTTTATTTTTTATAAAAATTATTTTTAAAAATTTGCAATTTTTCTCTATAAATCCACTAATCTATGTGTAACTGATGGATATAAAGGTGCTATAAAGTACATTTAATTTATAGGCAGTAGCAAATATTCAGAGTTTACTAAAATGTTTAATCTAAAATAAAATATCCTAAAATTGAGAATATATTAAATAGTTCAAGGCTTGAATTTTCATCAAAACCATGTAGGACTATGGGGTAATAATGTAGTTTTGTATCTTATTACTTAGTCATGTTTTGTTGTTTTGGGGTTTCTTTATTTCTGTACTATATGACATTATTTCACATAGGCAAATGTGTAATTGTGACCAAGAATGACCATTGAACTTAAGATGAGCTGGCTTGATTTAGTTTTGTATTTTTTTTTAAATATTACTTTCCTTTTGAGGCAGAAAAGACAGTCCATGCTTACTGCTAATGTATTAATTTATCACCTCAGAAAATATGTGTACCTTTAAAAATCTGACTTCAGGGCTCAGTCTTCTTAGTGCTATATAGACATTTTTTTTTTCCCCGAGGTACTGGGGATTGAACTCAGTGGTATTCTACCTCCGAGCTATACCCCCAACCCTAGTTTTCTTTTTATTCTTTATTTTGAAACAGGATCTTACCAACTTGCAGAGTGCCTCACTAAGTAGCTGAGGCTGGCCGTGAACCCGGATCCTCTGGTCTCAGCCTCCCAAATGCTGGGATTACAAGCTTGCGCCACCACGCCCAGCTCTATATAGACATTTTTAATATCCACATTTACCATTGAATTACTAAAGAATGTCTTGAATCATAAACAAATCCAAGTTATTAAGAGAATACTAGTGTACAAAATTAATAACAAAGAATAAGACACTTCATAGCTAAAGAAATTAGGGAGTTTAAAAGCAAGAAATCAAACAAAATACAAACTAGCTCAAGCAATTTATTTTATTGTTTTTAATTGCATTTTTGTATTTACTGTTCTGCCAATTAATTCTTGCTGTTCAGACTTGTATATAGCATATTGCATATTAAGTGTTAGAAACAATATTTTAAATTTAATTGTATCTTTTTTATACAAAGATATTTATTTGCCTAAAAAAACACTTTTTTTTTTCAATTATGGATTCAACAGATTGGAGTCCAAACTCCTATTGCTTCTGTGAACTTCACCAATATTGCATTTTCTAAGTTCCAGTTTGTGTTTCTTTAAAGTAGCCTGAAACTTTAGAAATATGACAATAATGTAAAGGCAGGATTCTTTCAAAAGTTTACAGATTATTCAGTCTTTTTCTTGCCTATGATCCTTGTAAACTATTTTATTTTTATTCTACCTGTATTTTGTAGTCTTTCTTAGATATTAAATTTAATTTCTGCAAGAAAAACAACATTTAAGTTTATATTTCAGAGGATGAAATGACTGAAACTTTTTAAGTAATGCAATTAATATGTCAATTGAAAATGGCATAGTAAGTTTTGAAATTCAATGCAAAAGTCTTTTGATAAATCTAAATTTCAAATGCCACAATAAGTTCCTTGCCTACAATATGAGTGTTTGGAACTCTGAGCATGAGCAGTGGTAAAGAGAGGCATTGGACCAGCTGGCCACACCTGCATTCCCTTACATAGAGAATTCTATGGGATAATTTTGTGTACATTTGTTAATCTGAAAAATGTGTCTGTCACTGATGTCATTAATTTAAGATCCTATTCTACCCTTTAATATTATTATTAATATTATCATGCTGTTATAAAATAACTTTTTGTTTCATGGAGATTGGTTTTGAGGTAATGTTATGGTTCCATGAAACAAACAAAAGACAAACTAGAAAGAATTCTTTAATATGGGACTTTCGAATGCACTCTGAACAAATATAATCAAATATAACAAGAATGTGGACCTTTTGAGAAAAGGATCAAAACATATCAAAAGCATGAATCAATATTTATAAAATTTATATACCTAAATAAAAACAATTGTGATGAAATGGAAAGTGTTTGATAGGATTTGTTACTCATGACTATTCTATTCATTCTTCTGTCTAGCTTTATAATTCACACATTTTAAGAAACAGAAAAACACATATGAAGCAATTATTTTTCTTATAATTCCAACTGGACACAACTTTGCTAAGATATTGAAGGAATATATTTTTGGTGTTTATATTACTCATTGATATTGGAAAATGCTCTTTAGTTTTACAATGTTTTAATAATTACTAATTTAATTCAATTGGCTTTCAAATATCCAACTTTATTTAATTATCATCTTGTGATGAAAATAGTTCATTTTATCCATCACTAAATAACTTTTCTCTTCTTGAAATATACACTAATTTCATCCTATATTTTCTTTGAGCTATACTGCAGGATTCATTTTAGTGACAATCAGGCAAAGTGGATTTTATATAGACTTTGGAACTAAGCAGCTATTTTTTTTTAATTCTGATGGACCACTTGGCAATGTTCAAACTTCTTGCCAAGTATTCATTTCTGCACCCTAGTTTTCTCAACTGTAAGCTAAGGTAACAATATTATATGCTGCAATAAATTCTTGGTTAGGATAAATAAGTTAACCTGTTTAAAACAGTGCTGACACCAATACATGCTATGAGTTGGTTTATTTTTTTAATATTTAATATATTTTTATTGGTGCATTGCAAATGCACATCATATTGAGGCTTAGTGTGCTAGAAACATAATGTATCACCCAATGCATTTCACCCAGATCCCACCCTTCTTCCCCTTTGTAATACTGAAACTTCTATTGCTAGCTTCAGGAGTATATGTAGGACTTTTTGCAATGATTCTCCTCCTTCCCTTTCCCACCACTCTACCCAAATTCCGTTCCACAATTCTTCTGATGTATTTCCTCATTTGGTTGAAGTCTCCTTTGTTTTCCATTTACTTTCTAGCTTCCATATTTGAGAGAAAACATACAACCCTTAACTTTCTGAGTCTGGCTAATTTCACTTAGCAGAGTAATTTCTGGTTCCATCTATTTTCCTGGAAATTGTTTGATTTATTTTAATATACTATCAAAATTATGAGAAATATGAAATATTGTTTTTATGCATGCATTTTAAAACTACTAATAATCTTAAATTTCAAACTCATTCAATTAGTGATGCATAAAACATTCATGTGTTTCACTACAAATAATACAGTCCATAAAAGATAAAAATCTGTAACTTTGGAGAACCAGAGGAAGTAAGATATTTTTGGTTATCTGTAAAACTACTTTGTTAGATTTTTATTTAACACCCAATGATTTGTATTTGTGTGTCTGTGTGAGTGTGTGTGTGTGTGTGTGTGTGTGTGTGTATTCTTGATCCCCATTAAACATAAAAAGAAAACCAAGATGAAGAAATATGCTAGAAACAAGAAATGTTCATTTTCTTGTAACTTGACCACAATGTCTTCTCTAACCAAAAGGGTAAAGAAAGACTACAGAAAATCTGACTTTGAAAGAAGCTTAGACTTTCCTCATTAGAATATTAACTGATATATTAAAAACCTCTAAGGAGACAAAATTTGTATACATTTGATGCTATAGCTAGATCTCCAGGCACAGACAGGTGCTAAATTATTATTCATGGCTGTCACAACTAGATTGCACATTTTTGAAAGGATCTGTCAATTCCCTAGTATAAAGTAACTTCTAAGAGAAGTACACTGATGGCTGTGTCATATAAAATAGAGCAAAATTGCTAAACGCATAAGACGTAAAGAAGTGATTTAAAGATAGTAACAGAAAAAAGGACGTTAAATGATAAAGAGAAGAATCCTCTATTGAAAAGGATTCAAAATGATGTTTCAAGAACTGCAGTCATTTCGTGTGTGTGTGTGTGTGCGTGTGTGTGTGTGCGTGTGTGTGTGTGTGTGTGTATGTGTGTGTGTGTGTACTACCATGAAATAGTTGGAAAAGGCATTTGATTATCCAAGGGTTCTTATTTGCAAAATTAATCTAAAAACAAAGTTACCCCTTCAGATGCTGAGAGAAGCAAATAAAGCTAGAACTATTCATAAAACATACTGTGTGATATCCTTTGTATTCATCAATCCAATTTTATTTATGAGTTGGCATAGAAGTTCACATACCATAGTGGTATGTTTCCTAATAATTTGGGCCACATGTGGTTGAAAACATTTTTACTCAAATGACAAAAAGTGCCTGATAATAGATATATCCTCTTACAAAAAGTCCTTAAAGACTTTGTTATGAGATTCCATATGATCAATTCAGGACTTAGAGTTCAACAAATCATGCTGATTCCACCATGACTACTCATATTAATTCTTAAAAATTAACAGAATTTAAAAAGTTTTTACATCAGTAAACTTGACAAAAAAAGCAGCTAATTTTAAGCAACATAAAATGTAAACATTCTCACTTGTTTTGTGAGCTTGACAAAATTAATATATGCATATTTACTTTTATAGTTGACATATATTTCCAGAGTATTTTTTAAAAAAAAACTTTGCTCTAGAGTTCAGTATTTCCAGTTTATTCTATCAGTCATCACTAGCTGTGGTCAAACGAATACATATTTCATTTCAGGTGAGCATCACTAATATTACTGTTTAGGGAAATGGATTGGTATGTCTAAAACCTATTACTCTGCATAAAAATATGGAGAAGTGTTAAATGTGTATTTTTATAAATTAGAATAATTTGAAATATATAATTAGTGGATGTATTTATGTATTCGTGTTACCATTTAAATAATCATTAGATTTATTTGACCTCATATTTTGTAATTTATTACTTTTAGATACATGTTTATTCCCAAATTAACACTGCTATTAATTTAGAGAGACAGAAGTTAAAACATTGTTTTTCTGATTTCAAGACTGCATTTTTTTCATAGCCCCTACTACATTGAGAGTAAATTACCAATAATCAGAATGTAAATTTGTAGTAGGTAAATTGAGAATTAATTTTAGGCTTATAGCCTTCAATGACATTTGCTGAATACAGTATTGGTCATAGAATAGTGAAGACGTGGAAATATGATTTAAGAATATATCTTTCTACTCAAGCATATAATCTCAGTAACAAATATATTTTAGATCTAAGAATTAAAGTAGGAATATACAGAGTATTTCATGTGCATATATGTATTCTTGTGGAGGATTGAGTAGGTTCTTGTGGAGAAGTACATTCTCATCAAATAAAGAGATATGTTCAGTGCTGGGCATACATTGATTTAAAAATTTCATTACTTCATTCTGTATGCTTCCTAATTAATATGTTCACTCATTTAGCCAGTCAGTCATCCAGTATAATTTGATATGAAGACTAAATAATATGTTGGGTATGATGGATAAATAGATAATGAGGGTATGGGAGACAAGATGTGAAAGCAGGTTAGCAAGGTGGAACAGAAAGAACAGACAGGCCTTGTTATCCTGGGTAAGGATTTTGGTCACTGTAGTTAGAGCAATATAAATCTACTAAAATGATACAAATAATAGTAACATGATCAGGTTTTGAAAATGTTCAATTGTTACAAATCAAGGTTAATTTGGTAAATTTTCTTTATTGTCAGATAACAAATAATAGCACTGTATACTTTGGAACCTTAAAATGTGACTTATTATTATTGTGATTTTTGACACTTTAATTCAGTCTTTTTCCCTTAATCAGTATATTGTTACTATACATCTTGATGTAGTTCAGAGTGACAGAGACATAGATGCACATAACACTCATTGAGCCCTCTCCCAGTTCCTACTCCACTCTCTCTCCCTCCCCTCCTTCCCATACTCAAAACGTTGAAGAGTTCTGAATAGTTTGTGTATGCATACCATATCCACTGAGGTACTTCCCTTTTCAAGTCTTCCTTGTCTCTCCTGTCTCCCTCAGTTAGGTCCCCTCCTTCACTCCAGTAAAGTTTTTCCTCCTTTGTCTGGAGTCCTACCTGTGTTCCAATTTCTCCTTAGCTTGTGTATATGGAGGAAAACATTCTAAGCTTAATTTTTGTGACTGACCAATCTCACTTAGCACAATAGTTTCCAGTTTCACCTGTTTAATACACTCTTGAGGTCTCATTTTCTCTTTTGTAAAATGGAGATAATACCAACAATGCTTGCAATACTGGATAATGATAGCTAAATGATATTAGATTTTTAAAAAGCTTAAAAAAATACTAATAAAAAATAAGGATTTACTATATAAAATCAATGTTCAATTGTCAGTTCTTCAATATTTATTTATTACATTGACTTATAGCAAATATTACCATTTTCCTAATGTGGTTTTGTATCTGTGTATTAAAGTCTAACCTAGTTTGGTTAGAAATATTTTAGTAATCATATACTGAGTATAGAGCAAGTAAACTGTTAGTAACAAAGCATAAATAAGTCTTCACATAAAAATGACAATAGATATGAAATCATACCCCTTCATAACATATCCTGTTAAAATATTTTGCCTATTATTCCTAATATAGAAAACTGAAGAATAAATGTCACTTTGTTTCAATACTAAGAAATTATTTTTGTGTACTCTAACTTTTAAAGAAAATAGCTTCAAGATTGACAGTAATGTATTATTTTTCAATTTGTCTTAGGCTAGGTTTTATTTCCCTCATGACAATAAAAAAGATGATGGGTAATGATTATTTTTCTTTATTATGTTAAAAACACTGTTATTATAATCCACTTTTAAATAAATGCAATTTTTGCTTCCAGAATTATTGAATTCTACTATATTAGTCAGGGTTCTTAGAGAAATAGAAAGCAGATTGGCATGGTGATGCATGCCTGTAATCTCAGTATTTGAGAGACTGAGACAGGGAGGCTGAAACAGGAGAATTGCAGATTCAAGGACAGCTTCCGCAACTGGAGACTATTATGCTAAGTGAGATTGGTCAGTCACAAAAATGAAGCTTAGAATGTTCTTCTCCAAAGCCGGGCGTGGTGGCGCACGCTTGTAATCCCAGCATTTGGGAGGCTGAGACCAGAGGATCCCGGTTCAAGGCCAGCCTCAGCTACCTAGTGAGGCACTCTGCAACTTAGTGAGACCTGGTTTCAAAATAAAGAATAAAAAATAGGGCTGGGGGTATAGCTCGGAGGTAGAATGCCCCTGAGTTCAATCCCCAGTACTACAAAAAAAAAAAAAAAAAAAAAAAA
>PVLC010010156.1:0-51459 GCA_004027655.1 Graphiurus murinus | reverse complement strand
CTTGGACTTCTTAGCTTTCATTACTGTGAACAATAAAGTTCTGTTGTTTATAAATTGCCCAGACTACAGTATTTCGTTATACCAGTCTGATCAGACTGATACCACCTAAATATGATCAGACCTTAAAAAATGAAGACTTTGGAATTCAACAATGTATTAACTGAGCAGGCCTCTTATTAAGAACATTCATTAAAGCAACCTGCACAAAACCAGCACCCAATAAATTCTAACTAAATTGAATTGAGTTGAATTGAATTGAATCAAATCACAGTGTACTTATTTTGGACAAATCCTAAAGGCAAATGAGCTAGTCTTCTGCCAGCAATGTGTTTCTTTTTTTTTTTTTTGCAGTACTGGGGATTCAACTCAGGGGCGTTCTACCTCCGAGCTACACCCCCAGCCCTATTTTGAAACAGGGTCTCACTAAATTGCGGAGTGCCTCACTAGGTAGCTGAGGCTGGCCGTGAACCCGGATCCTCCGGTCTCAGCCTCCCAAATGCTGGGATTACAAGCATGCACCACCACACCCGGCCCAGCAATGTGTTTCTATAAACTATTTAGTTAATAAGAAATGGGTAAGTAGAGGAATTCTATCAGGATAGAAGTTGTGGTGTTTTGTACCCAATTTCTTTCCCAGCAATAGGAGCCATATGAGAGAAGGAAAAGTACAATTTTCTACAGGAAGGAACTCTTTCAGCTTGGTGGTTACACAGGCAGGAGTACTTTCAGTTTTCTATTGCTTCCAATGAATGCCTGTACCCATGACTTCCTCTCCAGGGAGGCTCACTCTAGCCATGAAATAGTCTTCCTTTGCTTGTAGCTCCAATTTCAGTTGTGTTGTGTCCATGTTAGCAAAACAGAAGTTTCATTCTATTTTGCTTGTGCATTTTTAATATCCCATGAGGCAGTCCCCAGCTGTTATGCCTTCAGACACTATTACTGTTTTTGTTAATGCTTTGGTTACAAAATTACATTGGTTTTAAGTAGTCTGCTCCAATTTTATTTTCTCATAAGACCTGTTATTTTTAGTACACAATTTTTCAGAATAGGAGGTTTTCCAGGAGCATAAATTTCATGTTCTATCAAAATCTCCTGAAGTTATAATTTACTCCCGTAAAAGAATGAATGAGTAGTGTGCCTTGATGATGTAGGTTATTATTTCTCTAATCCCAAGGATATTGGAAGGAGGAGACAAATTGGGAGTTGAGAGATAGTCAGTTAGTTATATTGTGGCTTGAATGACTTCAGTATCCTTCTAATCCTTCCACTTGCTCCCATCTGGTCTTTTTTCTTCTTTCTTTCTTTCTTTCTTTTTTTCTATTTCTAGAAAATATCAAGTTCATTCCCACCTTAGGGTCTTCAAAGATATTTTCTTCCTTGCCATCCAAGTCTCAGCCCAAATGTAATTTTCTCAGGGAAATCTTTATTGACCACTTTCCCCAAGACTATATTCTCCCAAACTTATAACATTCCTCTATTTCACTTCTTTCCTAACACAACATTTTCTAATTTTTGTTTGTGTTTTATTAGCCACATAAAAGCCTTAAGTACATCTGTCCTGTTACCTAGAGAGATGAAGCCAGAGACCAGGGTGCTCACAGCCAGAGAGATGGAGATAGAGAAACAGCCCCACCATCCGTAGTCCACATTCTAACCACCTGTGTCTCTGGCCTCTTATTAACATTGTTTTTCTAAAGGCTTCTTATTGCTGCCCTAATAATTACTAAATGTTTTGGAGCAACGACAAGTTCTTTAGCTTAATCTCAGGCCCAACCCTACCCCTGCAGTTCATTGATAAATTCCCAGTGTCTAGAGGAAGGCCCATCTTCTAGGAGGCACTACAAAAAAATATTCATTAAATGTATGACTTCATAAAAGAGAAAATATTAATTGAAAATTGAAGAGATTTTTCCCTGATCACTGAAAACAAGTTGAATCTGCCAATCTGTCTTGTTCTATCTCATTGGCTCTCAGTACATACAGATTAATACATTCATCATAGTATCAAGTTTCTATTTGTTTTCTGTCTTCTTGCGGAGTGTTCTTCAGCTGTTTTCCCCACTAGCTTCCATATTGTCGTTGTTTGTTTGTTTTGGTTTTGTTGCGGTACTGGGGATTGAACCCAGGGGCATTCTACCTCAGAGCTACATCTCAACCCTATTTTTTTAATTCTTTATTTTGAAACAGGGTCTTACTCAGTTGTGGAGGGCCTCACTAAGTAGCTGAGGCTGGCTGCAAAACCAGATCCTCTGGTCAGAGCCTCTCAAGTACTAAGATTACAAGCATGTGCCACCATGCCTGGCTATAGCATCCATGTTTTTAAACAACAAGTGTAGTGTAAAAATGATGGTATAAAGTAGGATTGAGTCAATGAATGTCTCTGTGGCTCAAACAATTTGAGTACAAAATGTTCTAGTGGAAACCCTGACTGCAGAATAGGTAACAGACTGGAGGATTTTAATAGCTACCTTCAGAGTTGTTTTATGGATAGAGTTTTATGTCCTTTATTAGCACAAAAGAAGTGAAAGTACATTTTTGTCACTAGTATTATGCCTTCAAATATACCATTAAATTAGTATTTTTTTCTTTTTCCCAATCTAGGCTTCAATTTCAAAAAATATTTCTCCAAGTCAGGCATGGTAGCATATGCCTATAATCCCAGTACTTGGGAGGCTAAGACTGTAGGATCACAGATTTGAAGCCAGCATGCCGTAACTTAGCAAGACATTGTTTCAAAATAAAATAGGCTTTGGGATGTCGCTCAGAGGTAGGATGCCACTAGGCTCAATCCCCAGTATTAAAAAAAAAGTTTTAAAGCCGGGCGTGGTGGCGCACGCTTGTAATCCCAGCATTCGGGAGGCTGAGACCGGAGAATCCGGGTTCGCAGCCAGCCTCAGCTACCTAGTGAGGCATTCCGCAACTTAGTGAGACCTGGTTTCAAAATAAAGAATAAGAAATAGGGCTGGGGGTATAGCTCGGAGGTAGAATGCCCCTGAGTTGAATCCCCAGTACTGCAAAAAAAAAAAAAAAAAGTTTTAAAAAAAAAGATGACTTGGTATAGCTCTGAAGTTGAATGCCCCTGGGTTCAATGCCCCAGTACAAAAAAAAAAAAAAAAAAAACCCAGTTCTCCAAGGAAGATAATTTTTCTACACTAGATGTGACAACTATATGTGAAACTATACCTTAGTTGGAGTTCAGATTTTTCTATAACAAAATTACTATTTAAATCATAAACATTTGAATCAGAGAACTAGATGTTTTAGTCTATAAGGAACCATCTGATATGAATGCATATTTTAATTTTTATCAATTATGTAATTTAGGTCAGATCATGTAGCTACAACCAGGGCAGTAGATGGGGGCACTGGTCACAGTTTCTTTTTTTGTTCATTCACCTAACATTACAGAGCAATATGAGTCAAAGATTATCAAATCCAATTCAATATAAATGAATCTTTCCATCTAATTTATATACAAAGCTCAGGTGCATGGCACTTTGTTCTAACTCAACAGGAGCTTCATGCCCTGCCGGCTCCCACAACTATGAAACTGTCACATTCTAATGGGGCTATGAAGTCGTTACCCGGCACACTGCCTCCCAGCTGGGAAGAGCCTTTGCTTCTCTGAAGAGTAATTTAAAATGTAAACAATATCTTTAAAACAACAACAACAACAATTTTGGAAAACTCTGAGCCTAACGCAGCTGTTAAAAAAAAAAAAGAAGAAGAAGAAATTGAATGTTCCCACTACAACAACAAATTAGTTCACTGCGGATGAAGCATTTGTTACTAAGCTGGTGCCATGGGGGCTGGGTAGCTTAGCTGTCAAGAAATTTCCCATGGGGTTGCTAGGCATAAATCAGTCCAACACTAATGAATCTCATCCCATTTATCTCACTTCTAAAACCATTATATAAATTGGTTCAATTCCGCCTGGAGGATGAACACAGCAAGCTAAAGAATAAAAAGGAGAGGAGATTTTGGCATTTATACACACTGGCAGTCCCACATAGAGGAGTTTCTACCAGATTAACTGCCTAACTATAAACTAATAATTATTATTATTCTATTAGTATTGTTATTTGATGATGGTGATAAGTAAGATTAACTGAGCTGCTAAGACATATCAGGCTTCAATTTACTAAGTGCTAAGCACTATCTGTATCATCTGATATAATCCCAGCATTCTAATGGGTTGGACATTACTATAAGCTCCACTTTAGAGATGAAGTTGGAGTTTAAAGCAGTTAAGTAACTTCTCAGAGACCGTGTAACTAGTAAACAGCAGACCCTGGATTCATTGTGTCATCTCCAGAGCCTCTCTTCTTAAGTGTCATGACATATGACTTCACCGTACAAAGAAACATGAAAATCCAATAGGAGTGAAAGTGAATAGTACCACTATCTCCTGGTTTTCCTTCTGCTGTGCACTCCCTTCTCCCTTACAGCCTACTGGTCTACTGCCTGCCCCTTAGAGGCTGGCATTTCCCACATTTCCTGTACCCTCTCATGCACTCACACCCTGCCTCCTCCCAAGATGTTCTTACCCACACACATGAACTCAGTTGGTACCTGGAGCACCCCACTTTCTACAGTGTTCCGGGGCAGGAGCAACATCTGCATGCATTGAAGGATCATAGAGATGTGAAAGGATAGACTCCAGACACTCTCTTCAAGAAATACTTCTATTCAGGAACATGCTAACCTCTCTCCTGAATTCTAGACCCATGAATGCAAATTCTCATATCTTCACTCAAACTTGATCTTCCCCTCTCCCCTCAACACCTGCTTCCAAATGATTCCAGTCTCCTCTCTCACAGTCATCTCTCCCAATCACTCAGGTACTAAATTTAGTTGCTCATTTCCCCAGGTTTCTGTGCCTGCAGTACCTGAGAGAGTATCTATCCAACAAAGTATATTGTATAAATTAAAAATTCATTAAAATGTTGAAAATAAATTTTTTCCTTCCAGAAACAGGTTACTTTCCCCCAAAATCACTTGTTTGCCTCTATCAGCAACTCCCAACTTTCCAATATTCAAGAGCTACCGAGGTGCTATAAGGAGCATATGGTCCCATAGACAACAAGACGAAGTTTGAAGAAAAGAAAAAATATGACATTCCATCTGGGTTATAGGAAGGTGCCATTTGACATGAAACTTTAAAAATGGCTAGAGTGTCACTAAATGGACATAGAGAGACAAGAAAGATATGTTGGAGTCATCTCAGGAGGGCCTTGACACCAAGGGAAGAACTGTATTGTTATTCAGTAATGATGCAGACCCAAGACATAGCTTAAACAAAAGAGTGAGATAATTGAAACAGAGTTTTAGGAAGGATTTCCTCCCAGTCATATACAGAATTGATGAACACATGAAAGGTGGAGAAATTCCCATACTTCATCTAATCTAGCTCAAAACTTGATGTGAAGAAGGACCATTGTTTGATTTAGCATTCAAAGAGAAAATATAAATGTGCAAGCCGGAGACAACGTGAGCAATGTGGTCTCTACCCTTGAGGAGCTTCTGTCATAACAAAAGTAGAAAGTGTGATAAAGAACTGAAATAATGTGTGATAGTGGAAATACAGAATGCAAAAACAAACAAGAATCACAAAGTTGGCATTGGTCTAGGAAGGAAAAAACAATCTTCCCTAAAAAACTGAACTATGAAGCAATTCTTATATAAAGCAGTGGTCTGAATCACACTATCAGTGTGAGCCATAAACCCCAGACAGAGAATTTAAGGGAAAGAACAAAAGAGGCACTCCAGAGATGGAGTTATTATATTGTAGCAAGCAATTTGATGTGGTAGGGGCTGAAGGAGAGGGAAAGGTCAAGAGTCTAGTCCTCGAGGATGGGGACTGGTGACACCTGTGGCACGGAGAGAAGTCAGGGAAAGATGCTGCTTTGAGAAGAGACACGTGTGTAATTTCCCACAGGTGACAAAATTTAGTGATACAATTTTAAAATACACTAACAAATATAGACAAACACAAACATATTTTTTCCAAATATCTCAACTTTAACCTCCAGTGGAACACCCAGATAAAGCTTTATAAAAAAGAAAATGGAAGTGCAGATTAAGAGTTTAGGATTGCAGCAGCAGCGGCATTCATGAAGCAGGAGATTGAACCCAGGGGCATTCTGCCTCTGAGCTACATCCCCAGCCCTTTTAATTTTTATTTTGAAACTGCACTGCCTCGCTTGGCAACACCACACAAAGTCATGGGTCCGTAGATCAAGTCTCATTACAAACACACCCTAAATGCCTGCCCCAAAGAACACGGTAGTGGGGAAGATATGCATTTTGAAATGGATGGCACCAGAAGCTGGTCTGTAGAAAATCTTTCCAACTAATTTTCATTTCTATCTTGTTAAAAACATACTCTACAAAAAAGCAATATAATTTTAACACATATATATTTAGATACTTATTACTTGACATGCTTAGTTTTGATAGGAATCTCATGAAACACAATTTTCAAGATTCTTCTGTTTTTAGGACACAAACCTACAACCAGTTTACCAACCAGGAATAATCCATGTATGAGTCAGATGTTATACATCCTAGTTACAAATATTGAAAAAACAAATTTCTTTCAACTATACCAAAAGAAAAATAAAATTATTTTTTCAATTCTCCCTATGGAAAGTGATACTATAAAATCTTAATCAAACAAAGAAGTAATCAAAGAGTATTCACCAGAAATATGAAAGGAAAATATATTACAGCGATGGATCAGGCTGCTTATAAAAATATATATATATATAATGTTAGTTTTGTAGGTAAAATAAGAATTTTGAAGGGTCTGAGATTTAACACTACTTGCAAGTAGCAAATTAGCTTGCTACAGTTTGAGGGGTTCTGTTAGAAGACACAAGCTCCTAGGTCAGACAGTGGATTTTATTACTCAGGGCAATAGCAGTGACCAGAGCACCACATTTATTTTATTGTGTCAAATCAGGAGACCAAATTCTTTCAAGGGATGTGAACAGGGCTAGGTGATACTTGAGCACACAGTGAGTTAAACTGCAGAGGAGGAACCCTGAGCTTTGGAAACACAAACCTTCAGGATGGGCAGTAAAATGCCTGCCCTTTGTTCAAAAAGGAAACACCATCTCCATTTTCCCAAACTTAAGAAAATCACCTTTTTTCTTGGAGGAAGACACTATCTCCATTTTCCAACACTGTTTGCTATCCAAACATCCTTAAAGAGAAAGACCAGAACTAGCCAGGCATGGTGGCACACACCTATAATCCCAGTACTTGAGAGGCTGAGACAGGAGGATTACAGATTTGAGACCAGCCTCAGCAATTTAACAAAACTCTCAGCAATCTAGTGAGACACTGTTTCAAAACAAAAATTTATTTTAATTGTGGATTGTGAATTGTGCTGCTATAAACATGGATATATATACATATATGTGTGTATACATATTTATAATATTATTATTTTAGTCCAGGAGTGGTATAGCGGGACATATGGTGGATACATTCCCAATTTTCTGTGGAATCTGCACACTGATCTCCATAGTGGCTGTACTAATTTGCAATCCTACCAATGTATAGAAGCATTCCTATTTCCCCACATCCTCAGCAGCATTTATTGTTGCTTGACTTCTTGGTGATTGCCATTCTAATTGGGGTTAGATGGAATCTCAGTGTAGTTTTGATTTGCATCTCCTGATTGTTAATGATGTAGAACATTTTTTTTTAAATTTTTTGGCTACTATATGTGTTTCGTGTTTATAGCAGCATAATTCACAATAGCCAACTTATGGAACCAACCGAGATGTCCACCAACAGATGAATGAATTACAAAATTATGAAATATATACATAATGGAATTCTACTTAGCAATAAAGAACAAAATTTTGTCATTTTCAGGAAAATGGATGGATCTGGAGAACATTATGTTAAGTGAGATTTGCCAGTCACAGAATTGAAGGGTCATATGTTTTCTTTCATATGCAGAAACTAGGGAGTAATTGGGATACCAAAGGAACTTCAGATAATGGAGGAGAAACTCCAGTGGAACCAGGGAGCTGGTCTAGGGGAAGGGTCAGGGATAGAAAGGATCAATGAAGGAAACACATCTTTTGATGTGATATACTTATATGAGAATACCAATGCCAATCTCACTACCCTGTATGGGGAGGGGCAGGGGGAGTGGTGAGGGATCCAGAGGAAAGCTACACACATATCACTATCACTATAAACTGCATTATGATATGAAACTATAATGCACCAATAAAAGTATTTTAAAAATTAGAAGAAAAAAAAAGATTGGGGGTGTAGTTCAGCAGTAGAATGTCCTGTGTTGTTCAGTCCCTAGTACCAAATACACACACACACACACACACACACATGACCAAACAAAAGCAGCCAGTGCCTATACTCATGAGATTTGCAGAAATGCAAAAGCAAAAAAAAAAAAAAAACCCTGGAGAATCTTCTAACAAGTATTTTCTTCCACTGGAAAAGATGGAAAGAAAATAATATTAGAGAGAAAAAGAGGTTTCAGTTAATGCAAGGAGATCAAAACAGGGTCACCCTATTTATACAATTTAACCTCATTTAAGTAACAATTATTTCTCCCAGACTGTGCTCTAGGCCAGCATGTTAGAGCTTCAGGCATATCTAGCTTCTTGGAGTTTTCCCCTCCGTGCCTCCCACACTCCCTCACCTGAAAGAGAGGATTTTTCAGACTTCTTGTTTATTTACCCAATGGCTATCATCATAAAATATGTTGCTTTTAACTGTAGAAAACTTATGCTACTTGCAGAATTCCAGCATTGTTATATATCTACCCTCTGCCTTCTGTTCATTTGTGTATTAAATTACCCCAAGCTGTGTTCTTAGCCTGGAAAAGACATGTCTCATGAAAACTCCCAAAATTGACAAGGAAAATTGTTTCTCTGAGAATTAAGATGAAGGACTAGAACTGAGTAGTGTTAGTTTGTTCATGCACTGAAAGAGAAGGCTGCTGGAAATTCAGAAAGAGAATTAAATTTGAAAAAAAAAAACATATTAAAAGCAACTTAACATCATTTTCATTGATCGCTAAAAACATTAAAAATAATTTCACAGCAACTTAACTTACTTGAAATTATTATTCTCATGTGAGACCATACCTTTTCAAAGTGTAGCAGTGTTTTATGCGCATAACACCAGAAAATCCCTAAAGAAGTGAGGGTTTAATCACAAATCCATATTTAAACTGCCTTGTGAAAATGTCTGGATTTTTATGATCATTTGCTTCTCGAAACCAAATGGGTACAGTGCCTAAAAGAGTGACAATGGTTTTGTTTTCCCCAGCTTTATTGATGTATACTTAATGAATAAAACATGTATGTTTAAGGTATATGATGAGATGTTTTGATAAACCCATGCAGTGTGAAATGATTACCACTACCAACATATTCATCACCTCACATAATTACCTTCTTTTTGTGTGTGTGGTAAGAACATTTAAGATCTACTCTTAGCAAATTTAAGGTATTTGGTACAATGTTCTTAACTAGAGAAGAGTGATAGTGTTTTACTTTTCATTTAGAAAAACTATCAACTCCTTTTTTACCATTCCCTTTCAAAGAGACACTAAGAGGGAAAGTTAAGTTTTACTCTCCCCTTTAGACAAGGGCAATTTCCTTTTTATGCAAGCAATAATAATGGTTCCTATTTCCTGGGCCCTAAGTGCTGGGCACTGTTCTAAGCACTTCTTGTAGCTGGGCATGGTGGCGCACACATGTTATCCTAGTAGTACTTGGGAGGATGAGACAGGAAGATCACAGGTTTGAGGCCAGAGTCAACAACTTAGGGAGACCTTGTTTAAACTAAAAAGAAAATGGGCTGGATATATAGCTCAGTGGTAAAAAGTCTATGGGTTCAATTCCCAGAACCGCACACCCCTACAAACACACACACACACACACACACACACACACACACACACACACACACACACCTAATAAGCACTTCATATACATACACACTTGACACAACAATCCCTTAAAGAATGTTCCATTACTTTCCCATTTTAATGATATGGAAACTAATGTGGGTGGTGACACATACCTTACCTGTAATCCCAGCTACTCAGGAGGACATGACAGGAAGGTTGTAAATTGGATCCAGCCTGGGCCACTTAGTGAGACCCTGTCTCAAAAAAAATAAAGAAAATAAAGAAAGAAGGGAAGGAAGGGAGGAAGGAAGGAAGGAAGGGAGGGAGGGAGGGAGGGAGGGAGGGAGAGAACATATACCTCAATAATAGAGTGCCCCTGAGTTTAATTACCAGCAGGGATTTTTACTTTTCACAACAAAGACCACATCATTTTTTTACCAAGTCCAGTGTAAGAGTTTGAGGATGTAGGGAGGAAAGCCACACAGACTCCCTCTCTGGACTTCTTGGCATCCATTTCTACTTGGAGCCAAATTCTTATTCCAAGCCATGAGACCTTCAATCACCTGGGCCAAGTGGCAGAGGAAGGAGGGGATACGTTCCTCCTCTGTGCATCAGCAGAGCAATATCTAATCCCAGATCAAAGTCTTCACTGCCATTCTTGCCTCTCCTTCCTCAAACAGAACTTTCTGAGAGAGAGAGAGAGAGAGAGAGAGAGAGAGAAAGAGAGAGAGAGAGAGAGAGAGAGAGAGCCAAACTGTTCCTAGGCAGCACTGAGTGCAGACACTGCTGCAGATTCATGAGGGACTGGAGACCCTGCAGTTGGAGGCTCCAGGCGATGCCTATCTTTGGCTCTTTGGAATGTCTGGGACCCTTGAACCCTCAGCAGGCAGCAGTACCAGATCTTCATCTGAGGCTCCCACCTCAGAACTGTGATCACCATTTAAACAGCCCAGCTCAAGTAGGACTAAGAAAAGATCCTGTAAGAGATATAGCAGTGAAACCAAACATCTTAGACAAACTGTTGATCAGGGCTGATGCCTCTAAAGTTAGCCTGCTTTTGGGTGAGGACAGGGAGAAGACAGAAGGAACAACAAGCTGCAGAAGGTAGAGGCTGACAGAGGAACCAAATGCTGGCATCGAAGAAGAAGAAATACAGGAGGTGCAGACTAGGAAATGATTGGCATCTCCCAGTAGCTACTCTGTCTCGTCCTGTGGCAAATGGATACTGTAGGTTGGACTCAGCCATTGATAAAGCCATGGAACTGAGCTGCTCTGGTTGCAGTTGCTGCTGAAATCTCACTTCTGGTATCTGCACCTGCGAGTTCCCACTTCCAGGCAAAAGCTGGATCATCTGCATGAGTTGCTGCTGGGTATTGGAAGCCTCTGTGGGGAAGATATGGCTGGCATGGCTGTCTGGGAGGTGGGAGCCTCAGATGAAGATCTGGTACTGCTGCCTGCTGAGGTGCAAGGGTCCCAGACATTCCAAAGAGCCAAAGATAGGCATCACCAGGAGCCTCCAACTGCAGGGTCTCCAGTCCCTCATGAATCTGCAGCAGTGTCTGCCAGAACTGGAGAGGATTAACCTCATATCCTTAATTTCCAGCAGGAAGACCAGGAGCTACAGTCAGAGCTACTCCTGCAGCGAGGGATTTTCCATATAGAGCATCACATGCACTGCCATCTGAGCATCACCATTAGGGGACTGGGCTGCACACACAGGAGGCTGAGATCATATTCTGCCTCAGTCAGGGCTTCTCGAAGATTTGCAGGAGGGGGACCTGCATTTCTGGGCAGGTGCACATCCCTGACTTCCAACTAGCTGCAAGACTGCCAGGTGTACCTGGCTTGCACCCAATCTTCCAGTGCCCTCCCCACCATACCCAGGGGCCTGGAATGTGGGAAACAATGGGTTCCAGGGAATAAGAAGGGTTCTCCATTCTCAGAATGCAGAGGATGGGAGGATGAGCTATTGGAGTTCTCAGCCAGGAAAGAGAGAGGACGGTAGCCAAACTGTTCCTAGGCAGCACTGAGTGCAGACTCCTGATGTCTGTGTACATGTATCTGAGGGCATCGTACCCTCTGGGAAGCTCTCAGGATAACTGAGGTCCTGGCCGTGTTCAGTGATATCCCTTACATCATGGCTAGATTCTGAGAGGGTCTGTCATTTGCCCCATTAACTTGAGGTCATAGAACACATAACTGTCATCTCCAGGTTCTGCTCCATCACCTGCTGCATCTGCAGTTGGCCAGGGCTAAAAGTTGTGTCCTAGACCACGGCATTCTCGTGATCCCTGATAGCAGCTTGGGATTTGACATTGTCTGCCTTGGCATCTGCTGCTGCAGTTCCATGGAGTTGACAGAGCCCAGGTCACCCAGCCCCATGTGATTTTTTTCAAACAAATATTTATAAAATTTCTCCCAGGCATGGTGCAAAGCACCGGGGCCATCGCAGTGGAAGAGACCAAACTTCCTTGCTTTCACATGCTTAATCTATGGGAGAGACAAGCAACCTACTGGCAACTGCAACATGGTGAAATAAATGCTACTATAGGACCAGATACAGAGTGCTGTGAGCATAGACAGGAGGCTCCGCACCCTAGTTTGAGGGACAGTGGGAGGCTTCCAGAAGTTATAAGAGTTAAATGAAGCAACATTGCAGGGGGAGGAGGGTGACTGGGAATTGAACCTAGGGGTATCCTACCTCTGAGCAACACCCCAGCCTTTTTTTAAAATTTTGAAACAGGGCCTTGCTAAGTTCCCCCAGGTCTCTCTAAATTGCCAAGGCTGGTCTCAATCCTGCAATCCTTCTGTCTCAGTCTCCCAAGTACCAGGATTACAGGCACATGACACTGCAGTCAACTAGGAAGCAACATTTTAGCACAGATCTCTAGCCTCACAGAAACTTGTGGAACAGGCAAGGGTTAGGCAGGAGGTCAACAGGCAAGGGGAAGCATGCCATGCTGAGAAAAGAGCATGTGCAGATTCCAGAGCCAATGCCTATTGATGGATGAATGGATAAAGAAAATATGGTATATATGCACGATGAAATATTACTCAGCCATAAAGAAGAATAAAGTCCTATCACATCCAACAAAAATGAATAGAACCAGAAGACATTAGATTAAGTAAAACAAGCCAGTTACAGAAAGATAAGTATCACATGTTCTCTTTCATATGTAGAAGTTAAAAAAAATGCCTTGAATGTGGAATAGTGATTACTAGAGGTTGGGAAGGGGATACATGGATAAAGGAGGGTTGAGTTTGATTAGTGCATATTGTATAGGCGTGTTCAAATATTCCACTAAACCCCTTAATATGCATAATTATTAGATGTTAATAAAATTTCAGGGCCAGACAGAGTGAGTTGTTCAGCATGATCAGAGCCAAGAGTAGAGAAGAATATTCACTGAGATAAGAACTGAGAGGACCATGAAGGTTCTTGTTGACCAACTGAAGTAATTTGCACTTAATTCCAAAACAACGGGGAACTGCTGAGGGATTTTATGCAGGAGAATAACATGGTTCATGGAAGACCACTCAGGCCCCATAAAGGACTGGTCTCTGGAAAAGCAACTATGAGACAGTTGCAGAAATGCAGGCAAGAAGCAGGCAAGTGGTAGTCAGAAGAATAAGAAGTGATTTGAAAGTGATTCCCAACATATTTTGAAATTTCCAGGACTTGGTAATTGTCAGAGCTGTCAGAGGAGGAATTGGATGACACACAGATTTCTAGCTTAGAAACCTATTCAAACAGGAAGGAAATATGAAAGGAAACAGCAGACTTAAGAGGGGAAATAATTATTTCTGCTTGAGAAATGCTGAGCTGTATGTGTCCATGAGACACCCAAGTGGACAGGCTACTTCAGCGGTTGCTAAGATTCAAGTCTGAGAAGTTCCAAGATGAAGACCAGGGAGCACCTGCATGTAAATAGTAGTTAAAGCCCCGGGCCTGGAAGATCGCCCAGAGAAAGTGTATAGAGTGAGGAGAGAGGTAAGTCTGGGTGAGAACCAGCCCCTAAAGAACAAAGAGAGAAAGCTTAAAAGACATCCAGAAAGCCTGATCCACGAGGTGGCAGGAAAGCCAGGTGCCAACAGCACAGGGACCTGGAGAAAAGAAGGCTTCAGCCGGGTGTAGTGGCTCACACCTGTAATCCCAGTACTTGGGAGAATGAGACAGGGGGATTGCCTCAGCAACTTAGCGAGACCCTGTTTTAAAAAAAAAAAGTGGAGGAGGAGTGATGGTTAGCTTGCCAATCGCAATCTCAAAAACATGCACAAAGAGGAGGAGGGTAAGAGGGGTAGGATCCAGAAGGAAGTACTCCCGGAGATGTATGCATGTATGGTCCTTCTTAGTATGATGTATAATTGCAATGCACCAAATAAAAGTACAGAAATAAAAATAAAAGGGATGCAAAAGTGGTTAGGGCATTTAGGAAAAAAAGAATTACTCTTTCCCCATAAAGGGGGCAGGAGACAACTGAGAGTGTAGGATAGAGGTAGAAACTCTCTGGGTTCAATCCCCAACACACACACACACACACACACACACACACACACACACACACACACTCAAGACAGAAGAAGGAGTAGCCCTTGTGTCAAATGCTGCTGAAAGGACAAGGAAAAGAGAACTGAAATTGTGTCCTGGGGGGTCGAGTAGATATGTTCAGCATGGAGGAAGCTGCAAGCAAACAGCTGCCTCCCTACCTTCTATAAGGCAGTGAAGCGTTTGAGCTGATATCCTGGGCCTGGGGATGGCAGTGGGTAAAGGGAGAGACATGGGGCCTTTGAAAGCAGCAGGAGAGGGGAGTTCAGGTTAAAAAGAGAAGGTTGGGAGAGAGGCCACAGAAACAGCTTGTAGTGTAGGGATTAATAACGAGAGATTGGTTCACTGCGGAACCGCAGAAGGACTGTGACCTTGGGACCATTACTTAACTTCTCTATAACTCAGTTTCCTCATCAGCAAAGCGGGATTGTTATGAGGTTTAAATGAGTTCATTGCTGTACCGGGCTCCAAGGTGCCTGGCAGATGATAAGCATTTCAAGTTAGCTCTTCTGAATATTTCCTTATCTTCTGGGAACCATGTAAGCCTTCAGAATTCTGATGAAATCTCTGAGAACGAGGGCCTCTAGTACCAACTGTGATTGGATTCTCTATAATCTGAAAAAAAAGAAGTGCTCAGAGATAGAGTCATTATGATCTACAAGAAAAAAGGGAGACATGAGTCAGAAGGCTGGCTATGGCACTGCTGCCACAGGAGTAGTAATGACTGTGAACAGAGACCAGGTGCTGTGGTCTCAATGTCTGTGTGCCCCAAAATTTAGACATTGAAACTTAGAGAAAGCATGATGGTATTCAGAGGTAAGGCCTCTGGAAGGTCATTCAGTTGTGGGAGAAGAGCCCTCAGGGACAGAATCGATGCCTTTATAAAAGAAGCCCTAAAGCTAGGTGTGGTGGTGCATGCCTGTAATCTCAGTACTTGGAAGGCTGAGACAAGAGGATTGCAGGTTCCTGGCCAACCTCAGCAGCTTAGCAATTTAGAGAGACTCTGTTTCAAAATAAAAAAGGGCTGGGGGGTGCAGCTCCGAGGTAGAATGCTCCTGGGTTCAATCTCCAGTTCTTTTGTATGTGTGTATACACATACACATATACATATACACACATATACACATACACATACATATTCATATACATATATATAAAGCCCCAGAGAATTTCCTAGCCCTTCAAAAATGTGAGAACTCAGCAAGGAAACCATCCCTCACCAGACACCAAATCTGCCTTGATTTTGGACTTTCCTGCCTCCAGAAATGTAAAAAACACCTTCTTTCTATTGTTTATAAGATACATAATTTGTAGTCTTATAGCAACCTGGACAAACGTAGACATCAGGGTCATAAAACTCCTGCCACAACCTGGATGGTAACTAAACTGCCTCACAGTAGAGCTGCAGAACTGTATAGTTGCAAAAGAGACTATGTGTTCCTCAAGGCCTAAACTGTTTAGTGTCTGGCCCTTTACAGAAAAAGTTGTCAATGCTTGATATAATCATGCTTTCATAATATTGTGGAAGCACCTAGAGAAAAAAATGAAATGCCTGGAAATCATAACTGATTGTAGATTCCACATGAATTTGTTGTATTGGTAGAATGTCAAAAACAAAACTGAATCATAGTTAAATTGACAGAAATACAGGATTCCAAATGATGGAAGAGAGAAGCTGTGAAGCTGGGAATATTAGACTGAGCTCAGTATGATACTATAACAATCTAGAGCAATATACTTTAAAATAACTTTTGGTCATGATTAAAATATTCTAAGTCTTCATTGTCCAACACAATGTTTGCTGGGCACATGTGGATATTGTTTATCTGAAAACCTGAATGTTAATTGCATTTTTGGAGGTACTGGGGATTCGCCCCAGCTTTGTTTTTGGTTTTGTGGTTTTTGTTTTTTTGTTTGTTTGTTTGTCTTGTTTAAAACAAGATCTCGCTAAGTTGCTGAGAATCTTGCTAAATTGCTGTGGTTGGCCTTGAAACTGCATCCTCCTGTCTCAGCCTACAGAGTACTGGGATTACAGGTGTGCGCCTCCATGCCCAGAGCATTTGTTTTTCGTTACTTTAAATGTAACTAGCCACACATGGTTAGTCTTTCCCACATCAGATACTGCATTCATGTAGTATTCAGCCCCACAGAAGTATGTAATAAAAAATATTTGATTCAATAACTCTATTATAATACTTCATTATGGGGATACAAGATTAAGATTCAATTAAAATCCAGCAGTCGATACCCACAAAGCTAAAATACAAGGATATATATGTCAGAATGATAGATAAAAATGTATTGAGTGCCCGCAATGTACCAGGCTTTCAGCAAAGTTCTCAATGTTTGTTATTTTACTTAACCCTTCAAAAACTCAGTGAAATAAATCCTAAATTTCATACTGAAAAAAATCCTGAACTCAATGTTGAGCTGGACGCAAAGATAAATGCACATAACTCCAAAACCAAAGATAATTTATATCTTCTATATAATAAGTAATGAATATATACCATAGGAATTAAAAAGGGGGGGAATATATTTTGCTTTTGGAGAGGCTGACTTCTGGGATAGGGAAAGCCAAAAAACTAGAAAGGATATGTGAAATTTGAACTGAATCTCAGAGGAAGAGTTCTCCCTAAAGGTGAAAGGAAAAAAGCATTCCAGGCAAGAGGGAATAGCATGAGGAAAGCCACGAGAGATATATTTATATTCTTTCCACATGCTGCTGTACTATTTACAAACATTGCCCTAAGCATGTGGTAGGTAAAACAAAAGAAACAGCTAAGACATAATTCCCACTCTTCATGAACATACAATCTAGTGGAGAATAACAACATAAAACCAGGCAGGTTGAAATAATGGAATTACAAGTTAACCTGAGAGATCAGGGATTGAGCTTCTAACACACTGGGGAATGGGATAAAGCCTCATAAGATAGGTGAACATTAGGTTGGTATCAAGTACAAGACACTAATAGAGATAGCAGAAAAACCTACCAGAATAGTCAACAGAACTCTATTTGAAAGAATTTGTGAAGAATTTAGAGATAGCCTGAAAAATATCAGAGTCAGGAGCATGAGACTCCTATCTTTGAACATTTGAAAGGATGTCATGGGGCAAAAGAACTAATCTTTCTGTATAATGCTAGATCAGGACCAAGCCCAATGGGGGAAAACATCCCAGAAAGCAGGTTTGGGGTCTACACAATGGAAATTTTTGCTAACAATGAAGTCTGAAAATGGCATGGGTTTCCTCAGGAAGATATCACTTCTAGAGTAGTTCAAGGAGAAATCGGGCAAAGATGGTGCATGTTCAGGTTGTCCAAAGATGCTGTTCTCAGTGCCAAGCTGATCTCCTGACCCAACACCCTGGGCATCTAGCATAAAGCTGCCATCAATATTCTGCTACTACTTTCCTGCAGCTCAACTTTGATCATTTTTCTCACTGATCTTTAAAATTGAGTTGGAACTCGTGTACTTTTTTTTTGGGGGGGGGGGGGCGGCAAAAATTTAGTGTGGTGGCACTCGCTTGTAATCCCAGTACTTGGGAGACTTAGACTGGAGGATCACAGGTTTGCAGCCAGCTTTAACAACTTAGTGAGACCTTGTTTCAAAATAAAAAAATAAAATAGTGCTGGGGGTGTAGCTCAGAGATAGAATGATGCCCCTGGGCTCAATCCCCAGCACACACAAAAAAGAAGTAAAATTAGTTATTCAGGGAAGAAATCCATTTTATCCTCTAAACTTATTATACTAGTGATGACTCTCATTTGGGTACTAAAAAAAAAGTTGTCCTAACTGAAATTATATATTTGATGTCACAGATTAGGTACTACAGAGCAACACCCAGAGTCTCTAAGCTTCAAATTCAAAGTTCTAGCCTTTTCTTGACAACCTCAGACCCCTAAACAAAATGTCTAATGTGGTATGCATTTTGAAATAGTCAATCCACATTCTTTTTGAAGTATTATACAATTCAGACATTTTACTGGTCCATAACTGCTCACATGCCCTAGCGCCCTTTGCTGATGGTTGGTCTTAGGTTCTCTTTTGCTCCCTTCCTCTGCTCTGTGTTACCGGAGGCCAGTCCATGAAACTATTTCCCAGGTTCCCTTAAAAACTAGGTTAAGGTTAGGTTTCCCTTGTTAGGTTTGGTCAGTTGGAGGCGCTGGTAGGAGACTGGAAAAGGAAAACTTAGAGGGTGGGAGGAAAGGAACACACACACACACACACACACACACACACACACACACACACCATCTCCAATCTGGATGGCATTTCCAGCAGCCTCTCATGTGGCCTTGGCTCCAGCCACTTGCCCTTTACCATGGTCACATCTTCTACCACCAAGCTCCAGATCCCAAAGTCATATACTTATTTATGCCTTCCCTCTGTCCCTCCAGCCATAGGGAGAGAATAATGCAGCTCCAGCTCCAAGTTGCCTCTCTGTCCCCTTATACAGTGTGTGTGTGTGTTTGTGTGTGTGTGTGTGTTAAAATACACATAATGCAAAAAATATATACATAATACAACATCCCATTTATTCTTTAGCTTTCCCAATACTTTTGTAAACAAGTTCCCTTGTACTGTTAAAGTACCTCTTTGGCTGTATTTTTTGGGCTAGCCCTGACTCATACCACCACATTCTCTAACTTAACAGAGGTTTTATATAATTCTAAACTGTGGGTTCAAAAGTGAGTAGAAATCACCAAAAGAAATCACACTAATTTAAAGAGAGCCTGTTCTTACACTTGGTCTAAATCTTAAGTGACAGCTTTTATAGCCTCCTTCTCTCTTCCTTGCAATCTTCTTTAAAGTCCCTCTCCACAATATAAAAGAAGCTATTGCGTCATCTTGTACTTGTACACTCATTACACCGTTAAGGTTAGAGATTTCATTTTGGATTTTCTTATTAGACTTTAAATCCAATTGAATTAATATGAATCCTTCAATAACAAAAAATCTATTTAGAAAATCACTCACAGGAATTCCTTTATCTCTGTATTTTATTTTCTATTCTTATTTTTTTTTCTTCCTGACTATTGCCTTTTTCTCTTTTCCCCCATGGAAATAAAAAACATGATCAGAGCAACATTTAAACAGCCCACCAACATGACCTCTATCTCCTTCATGTCATAAGAGAGAGGTGTTGCCGTGGCAACTCTGGAAGAGGCATTCTTGACTTCCTAGACTGCAATCTCCAAAAAGAACTGTCTTTGAGACATTAGTCATTATCAGACAGAAGAACTGATATCGTTTCATATAGAATTTCTTTCTTTAATATGAAATCCACATTTAAAGGACAATAATGATAAGTAGTGTGCAGGCCTTGGGCACTTGTCAGGTGAGCACTATTGACCTGCAGATCAACTTGTGCTCAAGTGCCTCTAATTCTGCAGAGATTATTCTACTGCCTTGAAATCACAAATTTTGACAATCTTCGATTACTGAGGCTAAGGTATGTAAAATGCTGGGAAGAATGGTCAGCCTGAAACTCTCCTCAGATGGGCGGCATGCTCTTACCATTTCCATTTCTCCAACCATTGGTCTTTTCTACTATAATTGTTTCCACTTTATATTTTCTTCACACCAGATGTCTGTCTCCCTCAACTCACCTCTCTGACCTGAATTAAAATTTGGTCATCCACTGCCCTCTGCGTAGGGCATGGCTTCTGCAGCAGGGAGGCTGGGATAAGCTGAAGTCCAAGGCCACCAACTTTAGGAGTGGAGAAATCAAGAAGGAAGGACAATCCAAGTCCTGGAAGACAAATTACAACAGCTCCCACAATGGGTATACCTGACTCTTCCTTCGAGATTCCACTATTCCAGGAACCAGCAAGGAATGAGGAAAGGAGGGCATCCTTCTAATGCAGTAGTGTTTTGTGTTGCCCTCTCCAACCCATGAACCCTATATATACCATGAAGTGAGCCCCATCCTGTCACCTACTCAACTCCTATCCTTTACCTCTGCACTGGCAGTTGAGAAATGATACTTGCATGCCCAGCATTATTCTCAGTCCTTTGCATATATTTTCTCTCTCACCTTCATGAAAGCCCTGTGACATAGACATTTGCCTCCTATTATAGCCATATTACCAACAAGGGCAAATAACTTGCCCGAGGCCTCTCAACTAGAAAACTGCCAAGGCCGGATTTGAATCCTGGCCAGTCTGATCCAAAGAGTCTTTCATCTGTGCCACACTGGATCCCCAAACGAGAAACTCAGAAATAAAATATGAAAAGAGCCTGTTTATGCATCTGATTTCCTATTGGCCTATAAACAATGCATGTGAGGAACATTTGTATTCACTTCAGTATCCCCCATGCCTGGCATGTTGTAAATACAAGCATTTATTGAAGGATGAATGAATCTGTTAATTAATGTCCACCTCTCTTTTTTATCCTGTGTCTAAATTACTACCCAAACCACTCCTATTCTTGACCACCTTTAATCAAATTTCCACAACCAAGTAATTTATTAATTTGACATTATGTCTGTAAAATCACTCAATAGTCCCCATCAAAAAGATAAAATGCAAGTTTCTCTTCTTCCATCTATCCTTAGAGTTTCATTTTCTTCCCCCTCTATCTCACATGATAAAACCTCCCCCTTAGCTGGGTAATGTCTATAATGCCAGCTACTCCAGAGGCTGAGGCGGGAGGATTGCAGGTTTGAGGCCAGCCTTAGCAACTTAGTGAGACCCTCAGCAACTTGGCAAGACCTTGTTTCAACATAAAAAAATAAAAAGGGATGGGGGTGTAGCTCAGAGGTAGAATGTCCCTGAGTTTAATCCCCAGTACAAGAAAAGGAGGAGGAGAAGGAAGAGGAGGAGGAGGAAGAGGAAGAATCTAAAGGAATACTCACTTGGTGAATCTATTTTGCTCTTGGAGGCAAGAGTGGGCAAGAAATTTGTGAGGTTTGGAACTTTGCCTGAAACAACTCACCTGAGGACTATGAAATAATAGCAAAAATTATGGAGGCAGAAAATTGGGGATAAAAAGCAGGAACAAAACAAATTCTATACACAATTTACCTCAAATGGTCCCTATCTGAAAGATTTATTCCGAGACCCAATAGTATGGCAGCTGTTCAGAGATCGTTGAATTTATTTGTTTTGCATATTTCTTTAAATTTTAGATATTTTGAGATGAAGTTAATGCTCATTGCAAAGAATATGATATTGTCTTGTCAAATGGTTTTTCTCCCTTCCCCTAATCAAAGAACTCCAGCACATATTTCTTAGGGCCTAAAGCACGAAATATATTAGATTTAAAGAAAGTCAGCAATTTAAAATGCTTGCACTCTCTGGTTCCAGAAAAAGAGAAATTAAATTTTGCCAATTATGAAAGTCCTGGCTTATTTTACTCTCTCCCATTTATAATGTTAAATATTAAAATTAAGCATGGAATGCATGTAACATTAACATAAATCTGGTTATATCGAGCGAATAAAAGACAACGGACACATTCACAGTGGCAAAAGAGGCTGGCCATGGTGAAATTCAGGCTCTGAGATATTTTTGGAGACTGACATTTTTAAGCAATAATAAAGGCTAGAAAATATAAAAGATATACATTCCTCAGCTCAAAAGATGGTGGAAGCCAGATGTGGTGGCTCACATCTGCAATCCCAGTCCTTGAGAGGCTGAAATCACGACCAGCCTTGGCAACTTAGGCTCTCAGCAACCTAGTGAGACTCTGTTTCCAAATAAAGAATAAAATAGGGTTGGGGGTATAGTTTGGAGTTAGAATGTCCCTGGCTCAATCCCCGGCACCAAAAGAAAAAAAAAAAAGATAGTGAAAAGAATATCCAATGTCGTCATGAAGGATTTATTACTACTAATTAGAAAATAGTCTTTGGTCTTTATTAATATTATAATTTTGGCATTTTTATATAAATAATAATAGCCGGGCGTGGTGGTGCACGCTTGTAATCCCAGCATTCGGGAGGCTGAGACCAGAGGATCCGGGTTCGAGGCCAGCCTCAGCTACCTAGTGAGGCACTCCGCAACTTAGTGAGACTCAGTTTCAAAAATAAAGAATAAAAAATAGGGCTGGGGGTGTAGCTCGGAGGTAGAATGCCCCTGAGTTCAATTCCCAGTACCGCAAAAATAAATAAATAAATAAATAAATAAATAAATAAATAAATAAATAAATAAATAATATATACGGGGAGAGCCCAAGATGGCATCTGAGTTAAATACCTCTCCTCAGGCGCTGTAAGCTCAAATCAAATCTGCCATAAAAGCAGCTTCTTGATGGAAGAAAAAAAAGCAAACAAAACAACAATATTTGAACTACAACTAAAGAGACCCCAGAAAGCCGACCAGGGGGAGCAAAGGAGCCCAACCATGCAGCAGCGGCGCCAAGCTGTGGGACCATGGTGGCCATTAAGCCGCAGCCCAACACGGGGGTCTACTAACAACCCTGTGGACCCAGCGACCAGGCATGGAGTAAGCGACTCCAGAACTCCACATCCTAACCAGGCAGCAGATCCCTGCACCTTCTATAGCTATCGGAATGCCTGGTATGACCAGCATAAGCACCCTCAGGACCACCCCAGCTCACCTCTCCCCCCAGAGCTGGAGTAGCGATCAACTGCACCAGAGCGCTTGAATCAAAACTGCCACAAACACAGCTTCTTGACGGAAGGAAAGAAAAGAAAAGCAGCAACAACAAAAAAAAGTGAATAAAGCAACAAAAGCAGCTGAACAGAACCCAGGGAGAACAAAGGAGCCAGCTCGCATGCGCGCACACAGCAGGGTGTGCACTGTGAACCAGTGGCCTCCATTTTGACGGCTGCCATCTTGTCAGTCGCCAAGAGCAGCATCTATTAGCACCAAGACCTCAAAGGACCTCCTGCGCACCCAACGACCAGAAGTGGAGTAAGCGACTACAGAATTCCACACCCTAATCAGACGGCATATCCCCACAGGATCAACAGTGATCAAGAACACCTGGGACACCCCAGATCACCCCTCCAACTGGAACCAGAGCAGCAGGGATCTGTAAGTTAAATTACACCCCCGGGGTGTGTGGGCCCCTATACAAAGCACAAACTCAGTCTCTCACCCTTCAAGTGATTGGATAGAGCAGAAGTGCAGGAGGGACCCAGTGCACACAGGGTGTAGAGAACTTCCAGGCACCCTAGAAAGTGCCTGGCATATAGTTGCACTCCTGCCACCAGCAAAGGCAAAGAGAGAGAGAGAGAGAGAGAGAGAGAGAGAGAGAGAGAGAGAGAGAGATATGCAGAGAGAAAACACTTCCTGATATAAATTACTAAGAACAAATTTTGGACACTAGATGGTGATTGTGGTGTCCAAATTGTAGTGTCCATGATTGTACTCATCATGATACACCAAGACCTTAAAAAAGAATGTTGGTGCAGGTCACTCGAAAGAAATTATTCCTGATTGATCAAAGAGTCCTGATTATAAACTTTAAGTCCTGCATAGCCTGGTCCTTTGTTCTGATTCCTAAATCAAATTACTGTACTTTCTTCTATATATACTTACATTTTGCAAGTGGTAGGTGAATGGCTTTTCATTTTGCCATTTTATTTTAAAATATTATAACTACATCACGCAGATGGATATAAAAATAGGATCAGGATCATATATCATAAAGAGTATGAAGTTTCATGTTTATAATGTACAACAATCAATCAAAATTAGACCATCTGTCATTTTCAAAGAAGCATTCATTTCTATTTTTATATTGTATTAAAAAAATACAAGGGTTACAATTTGACCTACCAACAGCAAGTCATAATATCAAAAGCATGCCAGGCAGTTGGTTGGCACATAACTGTATTTGGGAGGTTGAGACAGAAGGACTACAGGTTCAGAGATAGCCTTAGCAAGTAGTGAGACTCTCATCAACTTAGCAAGACCCTGTTTCAAAATAAAAGTAAAATAGGGCTGGGTGTGTAGCTCAGAGGTATAATGCCACTGGGTTCAATTCTAAGAATGGCAATCATAAAAAACATGAACAACAACAAATGCTGGCAAGGGTGTGGTGAAGTAGGAACCCTAATACATTGTTGGTGGGATTGCAAATTAGTGCTACCACTTTGGAAAACAGTATGGAGGATCCTCAGACAAATGGGAATGAACCTACCATATGACCCAGCAATACCACTTCTGGGTATCTACCCAAAAGAACGGAAACCAAACTATCAGACCGATGTATGTGTATCTATGTTTATAACTGCACAATTCACAATTGCCAAACTATGAAAACAGCCAAGATGTCCATCAACAGATGAATGGATTACAAAACTATGCGATATGTACACAATGGAATTTTACTCAGCCATAAATGAGAACAAAATCATGTTATTTGCAGGGAAATGGATACAACTGGAAAACATTATGTTAAGTGAGATTAGTCAGTCACAAAGAGTAAAAAAGCATATGTTCTCCCTAATATGCAGATGCTAGGGAGAAGATGGGGCATAAGAGGGACTCCAGATGAAAAAGGAGAAACCCTCGATAAGCAAAGAAGTTGACTTAACTAAAGAGGATGCATGGAGGGGGGGCCGATACCCTAATGCACATGACGTACTTTCACAAATATATCAAGGTCAATTACTAAACTGAACTTGAGGAGGGAGGGCGAGGGAGTGGGGTGGGAATTGGGAAAGGGGTTAAATGAGAAATGTGTGCATATATGCCTTTATCAGCTTGTACCTAACAAAGATGTATGATTATAATGCACCAATTATTATAAAAAAAATTTTAAAAATTTACATTGGCGGTCTTAACACTAGGCTTTTCTTTCTCTTAGTACTCTGACTTCGGGAATTGTTTAGGGAGCAGTGGTATTCATTAGAGCATTTAGTATGGCAAAGGGTACAGATACTGATTTAATAATAATGATTGTTATATATTAAGAGCGTAACTTGGGAGGCTGAGACAGAAGGATCACAGGTTCAAAGCCAGCCTCAGAAATTTAGTGAGACCATCAGGAACTTAGTGAGACCCTGTTTCCAAATAATAAAATAAAAAGGGCTGGGGATGTAGCTCGGAGGTATAATGCCCCTGGATTCAATCCCTAGTACCACAATAAATAAATAAATAAATAAATAAATAAATAAATAAATAAATACACACACACACATATACATATATATATATATATATATATATATATATATATATATATGTATATATGTGTGTGTGTATGTAGAGAGAGAGAGAGAGAGAAATGTGTACCAGACATTTCCCAATACTAATTCTGATCAGTATTATAACTCTTGAAGGGACATATTATCTCTGCCTCTCTGCTACAGATGAGGACTCAAGGGTGAGACAGATGAAGTAATCTGTCCCTGGTTCTAGAGCTCATGAGGAAGGATGCCAGTGCCACTGCCCTCCCATCTGCAATGATGCCTCTGCTTTAGATAGAACAGGAAGACTAAGGCACCTTCCCTGCAAAACCTGTTTTGAGAGAAAAGCCCCTTCCCATCAGAGAATTGAGCTAGAGAAGCCCATTTTGCAAATCCAAGTCGGTTTTCTAGAAAGAAAAAGCATCTGAGTTAAGATAAGCTATTTAACATAATCTCTTTAGAAATACTATTTTTTTTATTTTCATGAATATGAAAAAAGAATGATGAAAAGACCAAAAAGGTTCCTGTGATGTGAGACTGAGCACAATCATCGCCCTTTTGTAATTAGACCTTCGGGGGCCTGAACAGAATGACTGGTAGCGAGCCTGCCTCAGCTCTCGGTACAATCAAGAAAGAGTGCCATGGTTTTTTGGTGTGTCAACTTGGCTGAGCTACAGGCCTGTTTTCTTATCAAATACTAATCTGGATATTGCTGTAAAGACATTTTGTAGATGTGATTAAGGCCCATAATTAGTTTACTTTAAGCAAGAGAGATTATATTGGATAATCTGAGTGGGCCTGATTTAATCACTGAAAAGGGTATAACAACACAATTGAGGCTTCCCAGAAGAAGAAATTGCAGCTGTGAGCAACAGATTCAGTCCACGCTAGGGAGTTCCTGCCCTATAGATTTAGGACTTGCCAGACCCCACAGCCCCACCAGCCAACTCCTTGCTGTAGTGTGTGTGTTTGTGTGTGTGTGTGTGTGTGTGTGTGTGTGTGTGTGTGTGTGTGTGTGTGTGTATGTGTTACTGGGATTGAACCTAGGGATACTCTACCTCAAAGCTACACTGCCAGCCCTATTTTATTTTATTTTTTTATTTTGAAACAGGGTCTCACTAAGTTGCTGAGGCTGGCCTCCAACTGGCAATCCTCCTGCCTTACCCTCCCAAGTACTGAGATTACAGGCGTGTGCCACCACACCTAGCTGTTGCACTAAATCTCTTGTTATGTATCTCCTGCTAGTCTGCTTCTCTGATCCCTTACTGATTCAAGGGACTTGAGAATTAGAATACAGCAAAACTCAGTGTAAAAGAAATACACACACACACACACACACACACACACACACACAAACACACACTTTAAAAGGGTTTCTTATTTGGTCATGCATGTCTCTTGGGTTCTTGGTGATAAGGTAAGGGTAGACTTCAAGAAGTCTAGGTGGGAAAAATTAAATTACACCATAACAACCTAACCTGATTTTAATGAAAATAAATCACAGGTCAAATTTTACTATACTATAGGCTTTGATTAAACAATATTGATTGGCAAAATAGGCACAAAGATTTTCATAAAAAACTGCTATATGCAGGATGAATCTTCATTCTCTCTCTTTGTTAACACTTTAGTCAATAACCTCATAGTCAACTGAACTCTGTTAGCCCTATAGACAATAACCCTACTGTACAACCCTCTAACCCAGTGGCTGGTCATGGACTGTTTATGTATCAGTCTCAGGTTCCATGCCCAAAGCTGTAAGTTTTGGTAATTTTTATATGCCTTCTCCATGCTCTACTAGTGAGTGTCACTAAAATATTTTAGCCAAATCACACAACCCCAATTGCAACTGTTTCAGTAATGAAAGAACTGCTAAATCCATTGTGCTGATTAACTAGGTATTTGTTTCTCCTATGAAAACTGATTTCTAACATTCAGAATGCTGCTGAGAAAAATGGCTAGTGTTGACCAGAGGTAGCTGTGGTGTCTATAGTAGCCACTGACAGAGAGCGGCCATTCTGACTAAATGCTAACTCCTGCCCCAAAACATAGCCTCAATTCATAAACCCCAAACACACTGTTGCACTCAAGTATTTTGGAGTAGACATCAGATATCATAACAAGTGCTATAACCCAATATCTATGCTGGAAACCTGGTTTTCTCTAAGGTACCACACTTCAAACAATTTGCCATGGTCCCAGAGCACAGTCTCACCTGACACTTCTGGTGTCTTTCAGATGGTACAAATCCATCATTATCTAAAAAGCTGATATGTTTGGTTAATCCTATGTTAACATCTCTTTTACTTCTTTAAAAAGGGAAAAAATCAGTCTGGCATGGTGGTACCCGCTTGTGATCCCAGTACTTGGGAGGCTGAGACAAGAGGATTGTATGTTTACAACCAGCCTCAGCAACTTAGTGAGGCCTTCCACAACTCAATGAGATTGTTTTAAAAAAAAAAAAAAAGGAGACCGGCAAGATGGCATCTGAGAGAAACAGCTCATCTCAGGTGCTGTAAGACTGCTTTCAAAGCAGCTTCTTGAGAGAAGAAAGAAAAGAAAAGAAAAAAAAAAAAAAAAAACAGTGAAAACCTGAACAAAGTAATGAAAAAGTGAACCATGACTGAACAAAACCCAGAAAGTAGTCCAGGGAAGAACAAAGGATCCCGAGCACACCATTAACTGCACAGTGCAGGGACAACTAATAAACACTGCAGCATCTAATGACCTCCTGCAAACCCAGTGACCAAATATGGAGTAAGCAGCTACAGAATTCCACAACCTAATCCAGAGGCATATTCTCACATGTTCACCAGAGAACCAAATCCCAGGACATCGGGCTTGACCCTGTGGCAGCGACACCTCGGCTCACATCTCCCTCCAGAGCCATAGCAGCACTCAATTGTAAGTTAACAGCACAGCCACAGGGGCTCCTGTGGCAAATGATAGACAAAAGGGTTGAAATTCTATGGCCCACTCCTGTAGTGGTTGAACAGGAACAGAAGTGAGGGAGGGGCCCAGAGCACACAGCCCAAAGAGACGTTACAGGGCCCCCGGAGAGTGCCCCATGATTAGACTGGACACCCACCACCTGCATAGGCAGAGAGAGAGATGCGGACCAAGGGCCTAGGGAAAGCACGGAGACCCAGGCTTACACTGGTTCCAGACCCAGGGACACCCACCACCTACACAGACAGAGAGTGGCACAGGGATAGGCCCTGTGGAGAACTCAGAGATTAGCTTGCAGTGGGAGAAGCACTAGCAGAACTGCACTGACAAAGAGAGACATCAGTTCAGGGCCCTAATCACTACAGGCAATCCATGAATGTGACCACAAAATGTCATCACTGCTATAGGTTACTGAGCAAATAAGAATGCTTGGAAAAATCTACTATAGTGAGCTGACTTCAGCTGAAAATATCCACGCAGATCCAAGAGGACTGCAGAGGCAAAATGGGCTCTGTACTTGTATTCTTACAGGAGTGTTTTCTTTTTTTTTTTTTTTTTAGTCTGTTTTTATTTTATTTATTTTTATTTTCTTTTATTTTTGCTATACTGGGGATTAAACCCAGGGACATTCTACCTCTGAGCTATACCCCTAGCCCTATTTTTTTTTCTTTTTTTTTTTTCTTTTTATTTTTTTATTGTAATAATTCGTGCTTTGTATATATACATTTTTGTTAGGTACAACCTAGCCCTATTTTTTATTCTTTATTTTGAAACAGGGTCTCACTAAGTTGTAGAAGGCCTCACTAAGTACCTAAGGCTAGCCACAAACCCAGATCCTCTGGTCTCAGCCTCCCAAATACTGAGATTATAAGCATGCACCACCACACCGGCCTGTTTTTGTTTTATATTGCTCTGTTTTATTTGTTTGTTTGGTTGGTTGGATAGTTGGTCATTTTGTTATTTTATGCTTGTCTGCTCTCTTTCTCATCCCTTTTACAAGCTTCCTCCCCTGTTTCCTAACTATATTCTTCCTTTCAACACTTTTTACTCTTTCCTTCTTTCTCTTTGTCTTACATTAAGTCCATTTCATATCACTACACCTAAATACTCTACATTGACTACTAGAATCTCCCCCATATTCACTATCTCTAATCTCTACCATATATTACCCTACTACACTCAAACTCTCATCCTACTTGACCATATCATCTACCTTACACCCATTACTGCAGCTGCTCTCCCCTCACCCAATCTTCACCAGTGAACACAACACAACCTGCCCTTGTATAAACCAGTTGACCCCTTTAAATCCATATTTCTAAGATTGGACCAAAAAGACAAACTGCTAAAAAGGACTGCCAGACACCAGGGATAAACTTACCTCAGCTGATAGAAGAAATAGGTCAACACCTTTCACATCAAGGCTTAAAAACACAGAGGGCATGAACTGTTCTGCTCATACCTCTGAGATGAATCCCCAGAATAGAAGTGACAAACAGGAACCTGGACTTCAACACCTAAAACCCAACAATGTCATCATTGTAGTGGGCAGAAGGAGCTCCAGAGTAACAACAACTCAGTACAAGATACTATTCACAGAGAGAAAATAGGAATAAGAAACCTATAGATTGAGAGAAAGCTAGCAAAAGCAGCAAAGATAAAGAAACCAGAAATCATGGGAAGGAAAAGTAGCAAAGAAACAATAAGCATCCACAAACCCCACAACAACAGAACTCACCAACACAGAATTGCAGAGATTACCAGAAGAACAATTCAGATCTTTAATAGTAGAAATGATACAGGATTTCTGAAAAGAATTCAGAGAGAGCCTGAAAGAAATAAAGGAACAAAGAATCTGACACCCTGAACAAGAATCAAAAAGAAACTCTGAAGGAAGTGAAGGATGTGAAAGATGCAATAATTGAAGTGAAGACATCAATACAAACTATAACCAGTAGATTCGACCACACGAAAGTAGAACCCCACTCTTAGAAGATGACCAATCCCAAAATGAATGCATAGTACATAATTTAGGGGAAAAAAACAATTCAACAGCATGAATTGGACATTGATGAGATCTGGGCCAATTTTAAAAGAGTAACCTAAGAATAATAGGCATAGAAGAGGGATTAAAATTTGAAACCAATGGAATCAACCATCTTTTCAAAAAAGTAATATGAGAAAATTTTCCAGACATAGAAAGAAGTTGACACACAGGTACAAGAAACATATAGAAGCCCCTTTAGACAAGATCAAAGAAAAGTTATACCATGCCACATAATAATTAAATTGACTACTGTAGAGACCAAAGAGAATAAAGGCAACTAAAGTAAAAGACCAAGTGACATTTAGAGGCAAACCAATTAGAATCACTCGAGACCCCCTAAACCAAGTCATTAAAGCCAAGGAGGGACTGGAGCAACATATTCCAAACTCTGAAAGAAAAGAACTTGCAGCCAAGATTTTCCTACCCAGCAAAACTATCTCTCAAAATTGACAGGAAAATAAAAACCTTCCATGACAAACAGAAACTGAAAGAATTTATGTCTTCCAAACCAGCACTAGAGAAAATATTCAAAGATATTAACTACAAAGAAGAACTAACAAATAAGCATCATAACCAGAAAAACAATAATTTTCAGCAAGCAAACAACTAAGCAAAGAAGAACAAACACTTCCTCAAACAGAAGTTAAAACTCAAAATGTTAGGAATTAAAAATCATCTCTCAATAATCACACTGAATATAAATAGCCTCAACTTCCCAATAAAAAGACACAAGGTGGCAAAATGGATTGAAACCCAGAACCCATCTATATGCTGCCTGCAAGAAACACACCTATCAAACAAAGATTCTCATAAACTAAAGGTGAAGCACTGGAGTAAGGTAATCCGTGCCAATGTAATTCGAAGACAAGCAGGAGTAGCAACTATGATATCAGACAAATTAGACTTCAAGCCTAAACTTATCAGAAGAGACAAAGCAGGTCATTTACTACTGGTAAAAGGAACAATTCAGCAAGAGGAAATAACAACAGTCAACATTTATGCCCCAAACAGCCACTTTCATAAAACAAACTCTTCATGATATAAAGTCACACATAGATCCCAATAGAGTAATACTGGGAGACTTACACAATCCTCTCATATCACTAGACCAATCTTCTAGACAAAAGGTCAGTAAAGTTGCCTCAGACCTAAAGAACACCATAAATCAAATGGACCTATTAGACACATAGAGAATATTTCACCCAACTACAGCTGATTTCACATTTTTCTGAGCTGCCCACAGAACCTTCTCCAAAATAGACCACATCCTGGGCCCCAAAAGTGATCACTAGAAAATTCAAAAAATGTGACCTAATTGCCTGCATTTTTTTTCAGACCAAATGGAATAAAACTAGAAATCAGCTATAAGAAGACCCAGAGTAACCACATAAACACATGCAGACTGAACACCACACTACTGAACAAGGAATGGGTCATCTAAAGGGAAAATTTTTTAAAATTCCTAGAAACCAACAAAAACAGAGACACAATGTATCTAAACCTCTGGGACACTTTGAAGGCAGTACTAAGAAGAAAATTCATAGCACTGAGTGCCCACATAAGAAGAACAGAAAATCACCAAATAAATAACCTAATGACACAGCTCAAAGCCCTTGAAAAACAGGAACAGTCTAATCCCAAAGCCAGTAAAAGACAGGAAATTATTAAGATCACAGCAGAAATTAATGAAGTAGAGAATAAAAGAAAATACAGAAAATCAACAAAACCAAAAGCTGGTTCCTTGAAAAAAAAAAGAAAAACAAAATAAATAAACCACTAGCTAACCTAACCAAAAGGAAGAGATAATCAACCCAAATTACCAAAATAAGAGATGAAAAAGGTAATATTACCACCAACAATGTGGAAATACAGAAGACCATCAGAAACTACTTTGAAAAACTATACTCCAACAAAATTGAAAATCTAGAAGAAATTGCCAAATTTCTATACATATAAAATCTTCCTAAAATGAGTCAAGAAGAGATAGAAAACCTAAACTGACCAATAGCAATCAAACAGAAACAGCAATAAAGAATTTAACATCAAACAAAATCGCAGACCAGAAGATTTTAGAAGATGAAAAGATCTTTCATGCTCTTAGATAGGCAGAATAAATATTATCATAATGGCCATTCTTCCAAAAGTGATCTACAGATTCAATGCAATACCCATGAAATTACCAAGGTCACTCCTCACAGACATAGAAAAATCAGTTCTTAAATTCATTTGGAACAACAACAACAACAAAAAAAAAAAACAGAATAGCCAAAGTAGTTCTCCAGCAACAAGAACCATGCAGGAGGGATCACGATATCTGACTTCAAGCTATATTACAAAACCATAGTCATAAAAAACAGCATGGTATTAGCACAAAAAGAGACACATAGACCAATGGAGCAGAATAGAAACAAATCTGCAAACTTACAGCTAATTGATTTTTTACAAAGAGTCCAAAAATATACACTGGAAAAAGATAGTCTCTTCAACAAATCGTGTTCGCAAAACTGGCTGACCAGCTGCAGAAAAATAGGAATAAAACCCACTTTCCCACCCAACACAACACTCAATTAAAGATAGATGAAAGACCTGAAAATGAGATCAGAGACTTTGCAACTACTGGAAGAGGACATAGGTTCAACACTTCAACCCGTAGTCACAGGAAAAAAACTTTCTCAATAAGACTCCAAAGGCACAAGCAATTCAAAGGAAGACCAATACATGGGATTGCATTAAACTGAAGAGCTTCTGTGCAACAAAGGAAACTAACAAGAACCTCAACAGACAGCCAACAGAATGGGAGAAAAATTTTATCAGCTACTCCTCTGATAGAGGACTAATATCTAGAGTACATAGAGAACTCAAGAAACTCCCAGCTAAGAAAACAAATAACCCAATCAAAAAAATGGACAAACAATCTAAATAAACACTTCACAAAAGAAGACATACAAATGGCCAATAAATGTATGAGGAAATGTTCAACATCATTAACAATCAGAGATGCAAAACCAAACCACCCTCAGATTTCACCTAACCCCAATTAGAATGGCAATCATAGAAAACACAAACAACAATAAATACTGGCGAGGGTGTGGAGAAGTAGGAACCCAAATACATTGTTGGTGGGATTGCAGATTAGTGCAACCACTTTGGAAAACAGTATGGAGGATCCTCATATGAATGGGAATGAACCTACCAAATGATCCAGCAAAACCACTTCTGGGTATCTACCCAAAAGAAAGGAAACAAAACTATCAGACTGATGCATGTATATCTATGTTTATAGCCACACAATTCACAATTGCCAAACTATAGAAACAGCCAAGATGTCCATCAACAGATGAATGGATTACAAAACTATGGGACATGTACACAATGGAATTTTAGTCAGTCATAAAGAAGAACAAAATCATGTCATTTGCAGGGAAATGGATGGAACTGGAAAACATTATGCTAAGTGAGATTAGTCAGTCACAAAAAGTACAAAATCATATGCTCTCCCTAATATGCAGAAGCTAGGGAGAAAGTGGGTCTTAAGAGGGACTCTCAGCCAGGCGTGGTGGCACACACTTGTAATCTAAGTACTTGGGAAGCTGAGACAGGAGAACCACAGGTTCACAGCCAGGCTCAGCTACTTAGTGAGGTCTTCCACAACTTAGTGAGACCCTGTTTCAAAACAAAGAATAAAAAATAGGTCTGGGGGTATAGCTCGGAGGTAGAGAGCCCCAGGGTTCTATCCCCAGTACCTCCCCCACACACACACACAAAAGAGAGGGACTCTTGATGAAGAAGGAGACATCCTTGATGAGCAAAGAAGGTGACCTAACAAGGGGAGTGGGGTGCATGATGTACATTCACAAACATATCAAAGTCAATCACTAAACCGAACATGAGAGGGAGGAAGTGGGGCGGGAATTGGGGAAGGATTAAATGAGAGATGTGTGCATATATGCCTCTACCAGCATGTACCTAACAAAGATGTATGATTACAATGCACAATAAAAAAAAATTTAAATAAAAGCTGGGCATGGTGGCAGATGCTGGAAATCCCAGTACTTGGGAGGCTGAGGCAGGAGGATCACAGATTCAAAGCCAGCCTCCCTTAGCGAGGCTCTCAGTAACCTAGTGAGACTCTGTTTCCAAATAAGAAATAAAATCAGTCTGGGGGTATAGCTTGGAGGTAGAATGCCTCTGGGTTTCATCCCCAGTGCCTAAAAAAATAAAAATAAAAATAAAAAAATAGGGCTCAGGGTATAGCTCAGAGGTAGAATGCCCCTGGGTTCAATCGCCAGTACCTAATAATAATCATCATCGTCATCACTACTTTTGGACTTTGATAAGCTTCAATAAGTAAGAATGACAAAACTGTCTTTCTGAACAAGTTCAGATTGCCAGGTTGGTGATATTTTCCTCACAGTACTCTAAAAGCTTATGGAAATTTATGTTTGTCCTTTTTGTAAAAAGAATCCCTTAGAGAAACTCACATGAGACTATATAAACCCCTGAAAATTTATTTATTAAACTAGATCTAGCCAGTTATGGTGGCACATACCTATAATCCCAGTACTTGGGAGGCTGAGACAGGAGAATTGCAGATTTGAGGATATCCTTAGCAACTTAGCAAGACTCTCAGCAACCTAGCAAGACCCTGTTTCAAAATAAAAAATAAAGAGGGCTTGGGTTGTAGCTCAGAGGTAAAATTCCCCTGGGTTCAATCCCTAGTATCACAGGAGGAGCAAAAAAAAACTAGATTTTTTTTCATATTCTTAAAGATACACATCAATACATACAGGCACAGACACACACGCAAAGACACACACACACACTCAAAACATACAGTTAATGTGACAACCAAAGGCCATCAAAAATATGACCAAGCCGGGCCTGGTGGTGCATGCTTGTAATCCCAGTACTTGGGAGGCTGAGACAGGAGGATCGCAGGTTCCAGGCCAGCCTCAGCTACTTAGTGAGGCCCTCCACAACTTAGTGAGACCCTGTTTCAAAATTAAGAATAAAAAATAGGACTGAGGGTGTAGCTCGGAGGCAGAATGCCCCTGGGTTCAATCCCTAGTACCGAAAAAAAAAAAAATGACCATCAGGAGAAAAGAAAAGAAGTATGGGAGCATTTTTGTTATTTAACTAAAAATGAGACATGAGACAGATAAAGAGGGAAGCCAGCCTATAGTAGGTATTGGCAGTCTTCGCCAGAATTCTCCATCAGATGGTTCATTTTTTATCTTTCCAAAAGCAAACCTCCACAATTGAAAGGGGGCTATTCATCAGGCAGAGAGCACAGCATGTGTTTCATTTAGGCCAAATGTCTACAAATCATAATACTAAAGCATAAGACTGGGTGCCAAGGAATCAGGCAGCTGTTCCTCTACTTTGTCTTTTACCTGATCATCAAACATTAAATATAGACCTATTTGCTGGTGAGACTCCATGGGGAGAATGACACAGACACTGCTGGCCATTATTTTCACCAGGCTCAAGAACTAAAATCACAATATTTTGGGTAAATATGCAAAGGCCCTGAAGATTTGTTTGCTAATTTATTTAATTGACATTTATTGAGCATCTGTTATTTGGCAAACCCAGAACTAATAGGTGGGAGCTCAAGCATGTGTAAGACTAATTCTAGCTACCCTCGAGGATTTCACAGTCAATTGGGGAAGATAAACACAAAATGGCATTAAACTAAATGAATAAGCACATTATGTGTACATATACAAAGGGCATATTTGTGAAAATTAGGCAAAACAGGTCTTGAAAAAGTGATGATTTCTTCTCAGTTTGAATGATATGGCTCAAGGAATGTGGATCTGTGTTCCCACAGCCTTTATCACCCATTCATCATTATGGTCACCCTTTGGTTCATTATTTCCAACACCTAATGACCTGAGGCAATCTCTCTGGCTTCCCAAATCATTAATTCACCCCATTTAATTATTGCACAAAAAAACTACATGATCTTAGGGAAACCAACATCAATCAATTAGAACAAATCTTCTTAGACCAGTTCTCACCAAGGAATAAATGGTTGACTGTGGCATGTTAATCTTCCTAGGAGAGGAGGAAGCATTAAGGCAGAAATACACACACACACACACACACACACACACTGGAAGTGCATGCAAGATCTAGCACATACTGATTACTTCATGGTCTGAGAATTTAAAATAAAATATACATTGAGTACCTGCAATTAAGTTTTACCTAAAGTAAAGATCCTTCTTGATGTACCCCTGATGTGGCATAAAATTATTTCCATTTTCACGTGGAAAACATTAGTATTTTTATCGTAATAGTTGTGTCGTGCATGTGGATGTTTGCTTGCTTCTGAAGTTATTTCTATGTAATTATATTGAAAATAAAAGGAGCATACTAATGATACTAGTTTTGAATTTATAGAAATAAGACTAAGAAATTGTATATACAAATGAACAATTTCTGAACCATATATGAAAATAAATAAAACTCTGACTAACAATTTGCAGCAACCATCCCAGGAAACCATCCCATGTTTCACAGTATCAGCCTGGGAAGCCTCCTATCTACAATTCAGACCACTATCTCTCTCAACCATTCTGAGAAGCCAAACCATAACCCTGTGTCAAGGGGCCCCAAATGCCTAGGACTTAATAACTGACAGACTCTCTAATTGTTGCTTCCACTTCCAACATGGGACCAATACAGTTTGTTGGTTGGTTGGTTGGTTGGTTGGTTGGTTGGTTGGTTGGTTCATTCGTTGGTTCATTTTGGAGAAAGCCAAATATGCTTCCTAGACCAATTGCACGGGATGTTTCACTTCTATTTGGTGCCCCTGCAGCTTCCTCACACATGAAGCCTTCTTTGCTTTCTACTTTCCTATTCTTATGCTTGCCTTTGGATGTATGTCAAATGCAAGGAATGGTGGCTGACTTCTTGGGTAAGAAGTAAGCTAGAAATAAATAGCCTTTGTTTGTTCTCATTTTAATGGCTGTATTAGTGCATTTTCTGTTGCCAAGAACAAAGTACCATACACTGGATAAGTTTCAAAAGAAAGTGGTTTATTTTGGCATGCTGTTCTGGAAGCAGAAGTTCAAAGGGCTGCATCTCGTGATGATCTGTATTGGCAGAGGCCCAAGGCAGTGCAGGGTATCATATGGCGAGAGACGGGTTGCACATGTGTATAGGTGTGTCTCTGCTGGTCCTTCTTCTCATAAAGCCACTGTGATTCAATGATGAGGGCTCCATCCTAATAGCCTTATCTAATCCTAACCAATGCCCAAAGACTTTCATTCTAAACACCATGCCTGATTAAGTGTCCACCTTCTCAATACCTCACAATGAGGATTGAATTTCAACATGTGAAGCATCAAGAGATACTAAAGCCATATCCAAACCATAGCACTAGTCTTAATTTATTTCTACAAGACTTCCTTTTAAAATAAATGTTCTTAAATGTGAACAGGGAGTTAAATATGGGTCTAATTAAATAATAGTACAGATGGCACCGGAATGTTGTAAAAATTATCCCAGTGGTACACAAATAAGTGAAGTTTGGAAACACTGAGTTCTGTGTAAACCCTGTGCTGAATATTGTATAATACACAAACACTTGAAGAGGGTGCTCAGAAAGGATATGCATGGCATACCCTGGCTTCAGGCCTTTGCTGTTTCCTTGACTCGAATGATTCTTCACACACCCACAAGACATGCTCTCTCTGTTCTTTAGGTCTTTGCTCAAATACTCTCTCCTTTTTGAGCCCTCTGATGATTCTGCTTTTAATAGTAATATTCTCTATCCTATCCTTCCTCCTTCCTCCTACAAACACACATACACACACACACACACACACACACACACACACACACACACACACACGGTTCTTTCCACCTTTCATGTTTTATTTTCAGCATAGCGCTTAATCATCATCCTATATACTATGTGCTTTACTTATTTGTTTTCAGCTTATCTCCCCACCTCCTCCCACTAAAATATAATCCCCTAAGGACAGGGATTTTTTTTCCTCCTGTTTTTCTTATCCTCTCAATACCAAATCCTCTATATCTGAAACAGTGTCTGTCTGGCCATAAAAAGTCTCCAATAAATATTTGTTAATTAAAAGAGGAAGGAAGGATGAAATAAAAGGATAGAAGGGGACAGAGGGAGGGGTGGAGGGAGGATCATCAGCTTTGGAATTAGTTGAAGCCACGCTCAATTTCAACTGTCACTTGCTAACTGTGGTAGGCATGGAAATGTGTCACCCAGAACCCCTTCAAGGAGTGACATGTTGAATCAGCTGTCAGCTACTTCAGGGTTTGCTTCTGCTGCAGAGAGTCACTCAGGGACACATCATAGAAAGACAGACAGCAAACAGTGAGTGCTTGCAGCTGGACTATATAAAAGGTGCTGCAATTTCAGCCCTTCCTAGGCTACTCTGATGGGTGAGATGTGCTCCAGCGCGCCCTCTGGTGTTGGTTTCAGCTTAGTCCAGCCTATATCCCATTTCAGCTTCTCTGCCCAGTCCTGCTTCCTGCTTCTTCTCTTCCACAGGTGTTAATCCTTAGTGAATACTTTTCACATCAAATTCCACCTCATCAGTGCCTTGGAAGAACCAACCTGAGACACCAGCAAAGATCACAAGAATCTAACCTGCAACATCGACTAAAGCTCCATCCATCTTTCCTAAACTTCCCTTTTCCTCCAAGTCTTAAAGGCAGCTGTGAATGGTTGTGACATGTTGTTAGGAACTCAGGAGCAGCTTGTACCTTTCAAGGCATCTGCACACTCATGTATATCTAAACGTGGACAGAGCCTAGGAGTCATTCAATATGGCACAGACAGCCAGGTGCGGTAGCACAGACCTGTAATCCCAGGACTTGAAAGACTGAGATAGGAGAATTGCAGGTTCAAGGACAGTCTTAGCAATGTAGTGAGGCTCTTGGCAACTTAGCAAGATCCTGTTTCAAAATAAAAAGGGTTGGGGGTGTAGCTCAGAGGTAAAATGCCCCTGGGTTCAATCCCCAGTACCACACACACACAATAGTATATGTATATATGTATGTATACGCACACACACGGCACAGACTCCCAACATGAGGTCTGCCAGACCCCAAGAATCCTGCCTGGTGGGAACTCTTAGAAAAGTTTTCCTTTCACCATGGCAAAATAAGGTATCTTTACCCTGTTACTATTTATCTTCCTTCTCAGTTGCTATACTCCATATGAAAATGTTTGCTTTTATTCACAATGGCCATCTCCATATTACAATTCCCAGGGCACCCTTATGACTTCATAACTAAGATGACTCTAAGCCTGGCTTCAGGACTCTAAATAAGTGACCAAGAATTGATAAATAATTATTACAGTAACTTGCTGTAGGCATCAGGCTATTACAATTTGGTCCTTCATAAGTTACACTGGACCAGGAAGTAAATTATTGTTTAATTATTGGATGAAATATAGATATAGATATTCATATATAGACATATTACAGATTTCTTCCAAGTTCAGTCCAATAACCTAGAAGTTAGAGACTTAAAGCCCTATTAATGAATCTTCTAATACCAAAAAAAAATTATAGAAATCATGGTTTTCTTCATTCAAGGAGACAATTAGGTTTTAAAGTATTTCAATGGGTACTAAGCTAAATGGAAAAAGGAAAGTGCATTTTTAATTAAAGTTAAATGATGTGGATGATGACTTGATAGATAAATTGGTTAGGTGACAAGTTATGTCTGTTCTCTTGCCACTGGATTGAGATGAGATCTGAATAAATCACAAGGGTCCAAACAAGTGAATCTCATAATAGAAATGAAATTTCATAATAGAAATGAAAAAGGAGCCAAATTACCTATGAACAAATAGTGTGTCTTTTCAGCACTCTTTCCTGTTGTTCCTATGGAAGAGTACCAATAGTTTTGCAGATCCAGCATCCTTTGAGCTGACACTGGGAAGTTCTCAGAAAAAAACTCCATCAGGTAGGTATTCCATGGGTATGAAACTAGAAACAGTTTTTCTTCACAATTTTCCAGGGCAGACAGCATCTGTGCTCAGTTATGGACATTCCAAGGGCAATGAGTTTGCTGAGGTTAATAGGTAGAATTGTGTTCCTAAGCTATTGTCATCACTCCTTCACTGGGAATCCTCCACTATACATTCCTATCCCCAAGACAAGGAACCTCCTTTCCAGGCACAGTCCAACATGGCTCTCATGTGACTTGCACCAGCAGTGCAATTGTTCCCATGAGGAGAATGTGATCTTAGTGTCTAGGGAAGTGACTGAAAAAGAGTAGTAGCACCTAAGCCGGGCATGGCGGTGCACATCTATAATTCCAGGACTTGGGGGGCTGAGACAGAAGGATTGCAGATGCAAGGCCAGCCTCAGCAACTTAGCAAGAACCTGTTTCAAAATAAAAACGGTTGGGGGTGTAGTTCAGATGTAGAGCACCCCTGGGTTCAAACCCCAGTGTCACATACACACTTCTACTGTACCCAACCATGCTGGAAGCCATGGCATCCCAAGACAAGTAACTCTTACATAATGGAATCTGCAAGATGGGCAAATTGACAGAAAACAGAAAGGAGGCAAAAGAGAGACCATAGGGAAGAGTGGTACAGCTGGGTCGTACAGTGGTTCCATTCCTAGTCCTTTGAGGAATAACCATACTAATATAGTGGTTGTACAATTTATACTCCCACCGACAGTGTATAAGAGTTCCAATTTCCCCACATCCTCACCAGCATTTGTTATTGTTTGTATTCTCGTGTGTGTGTGTGTGTGTGTGTGTGTGTGTGTGTGTGTGTGTGTTAGTAAGGATTGAACCCAGGAGCATTCTACCTCTGAGCTATACTGCCAGCTCTTTTTTATTTTTATTTTGAAATAGGCTCTCACTAAGTTTCTGAGGCTGGGCTCAAACCTGTAATCCTCCTGTCTCCCCCTCTCAAGTACTAAGATTATAGATATATACTACTACTCCCGGCTTTATAGCACGTGTGTGTGTGTGTGTGTGTGTGTGTGTGTGTGTGTGTGTGTGTGTGTATGTGTGTGTGTGTTTTACTGGGGACTGAACCCATGGGCATTCAACCTGTGAGCTATACTCCCAGCCCTTTTTAAATTTTGAAACAGGGTCTTGCTAAGTTGCTGAGAGTCTTCTCTATGTTGCTAAGGCTGTTCTCAAACCTATAATTCTCCTGTCTCAGCCTCCCAAGTATTGAGACCACAGGGATATGCTGCCACACTGGGCATTATTGCTCGTATTTAAATGATTGCCATTCTGACTGGAGTTAAATGAAACCTCAGTAGTTTTTATTTCAATTTCCCTGTTTGCTAATAATGTTAAACATCTTTCATATATTCATTGGCCATTTGTATTCCAGCCAGTAGCAAACAAGAAAGCCAAAGAAAAATCTTCTTCTTTCTCTTTTTTTTCCTTTTATTAGTCAGAGTTTCTTATCTGATTGAACTTTTTGTCCTATGATTTCATTGTAATCTTTACCAAAGGCGAATTTTTTAAATTTATGTTAAGACTATTTTTCTCACTACTTATCTTTACATTAAACCCCGATTATCTAAGACAATCTAAAAAAAAAACCAGAACATGGTAGAAATAAGAAACCATAGTAGATTGGTGATAAACATACACAACCAGGAATTTCTTCATTGTTGTGTCACACTTATTGTATGCACTGAGGTTCAGGTAGGATGAGCAAAAAAAAAAAAAAAAAAAAAAAAAGACACTAACTCCAGAAGGAATATTCCAGTGGTCCATCCTACCACCACATGCTGAGTCACACAGTCCCTTGGTCTCCTTTCAAATCATTTGGGTGCTATCAGTGGAACAGATACAGCTCCTTACTTACCAGGAATGCTGGGAAGATTAATCTAGATCAATTAGTTGATTTCTTTGGGAAATGAATAGGTTCTTGCTACATTATGAAAACTGCACAGAAACCACACTAATGATGTGCTGTCAAATTCAGAAAATGAGAATGTCAACAAACAACATAAAAATTAAAGATACTGCTTTTTGAAATGTATTGCATCCATTTATTCTGTTGGGCAAAGTTGGATTCCTCTCATTTAGGACAGACTGTTTTGTGGCATACAAGCAGAGTACATATTTTATGGGTAGCAGTAAAGTCTTATTAGTAAACAATCTCATTACAGATAATGATTCTTAAATGTCTTCTTTGAAGTAGGTGAGATTGTCTTGCTTTGGAGAAAGATGACTGGATGGACCTATCAAAGGAGAATTCAAAAAGATGAGTCATGTTGGCAGGCTCTGTCTTGTTCCCAGTCTCTGCAGCCAGTCTCCTCACAGTCACAGTCACCAGATCCTTGGACTCAAATTCCTTTATCAATCAATTTAAGCTCAGAAACTGTAAAAGCCAAAAAACTTTCCTTACAGCCTGAGAGTTGCAAATTAGGAAATACAGATTCAGGTGGTTCTGAATAACTGCTCTGAAGAGACCCAGATGCTAGATACCTAATTTGCAGGACTCGATGTAAAATGAAAATGAGAGTCCACATGGGGATGTGGAAATCAATCCCCTTTCCCAAGTGTTCTCTGCCCTGGACTCTGGTGAAAGAGTCACCCTCAAGGAATCAAGACCTGAGCATCAACAGGCAATCAACCCACAACAAGGGCAGATGAAAGGCCCTTAGTAAATTGACCACCCAAAGCTCCACACTGCTTCCAGCTCCAGGGCAAAGACTCCTATGTCCTAATGCAACCATCACACACCCCTATGCCTGTACCCAGGCCTCTGCCTAGGTGTGGGAGGGTGGCAGCTATTGCCAGGCAGATTCCAGGCCATTAGGTGATAGAGAGCCAGCAGCCAAGAACCTGTCCAAAACAGGTGGGGAGGCAGCAAGATGTGAGGTTTGGCGTGAGCTGAGACTGCACATCCCCAGGGTATGTCTATTGTCACAAGAGACTTTACAAAACAGCACAAATTCAAAGAATAAAAAATTAAGAGTTTTGAGAGGCTACTGGAGCATCAAATCTCAATGGCAGCACCCTCTTGTATGTCAGCACTGTGCCCTACACCTCCTGAGACAAACAGCAATGGAACACAACATGCCAAAGCCTTTGGGATACAACAAAAGCCATTCTAGGAAAATAGTTTATACTGATAAACACCTACATTACAATAAAAAAGATAGCTCTCAAATAAACAACTTAATTTTATGCCTGAAGAAACAGAAAAAGAACAAACTAAAAGCAAAGTTACCAGAAGGCCAGACATCAGAAAGATCTAAGCAGAAATAAATCAAGTAAAAAAAAAAGAAAGAAATACATCAATGTAGAGAATAGAAATGTCATAGAAGAGAAATCAGCAAAACTAACACTTGGGTGTTTCTTCATTAAAAATTGGACAAAATGGGCAAACCCTTAGCTAGATAGACAAAGTAAGAAAAAGGATTCGAATAAATAAAATCAGAAATAAAAGTGGAGACATTATAATGGATAACTCATAAATAAAAAGGATCACAGGGACTGTTATGAACAACTATGTACCAACAAACTGGATAACCTAGAAGAAATAGATCAAGAAGAAATAGAAAGACTGTGGAGACCAATAACAGGTATCTATTAACAATGTATGTCAATGTATGTACTTTATTTTTAAATTTTTTATTGTTTAAAAATGCTAACAATCACCTGAACTGCTTAAAAATATGGGGTTATAGCTAGCCCTTGCCTAGCATGCACAAAGCCCTGGGTTCAGTCCCCATCATGGAGATAAAAAAAGGGAGAAACTTTTGCTGGGCATGGTGGCACCCACTTGTAATCCCAGTATTTGAGAGGCTGTGACAAGAGGATCGCAGGTTCAAAGACAGCCTCGGCACGTAGTGAGTTTCTCATCAACCTAGTGAGACCCTGTTTCAAAATAAAAATAAATAGATGTACAGGTAAAGCTCAGAGGTAGAATGCGCCTGAGTTCAATCCCCAGTGCACAAACAAAAAGGCACCAATGGACTTATCTAACACAAGGCTGCCAGAAACCTTCAATTTCTAAAAGAAAGCATCTTCAAAGTACAATAAAATGAAATATGTCTATATTCAAAATAGGTGGCACAAAGCTGAGATAGTTGATAGAGAAGTGAATAGGTCAGCATCACTCTAGCCTTCTGCTTAAAGTATTTTCCAATCATGACACAGAAAGGAAAAACCTCAGCAGATCACGGTGGTCATGCTAAATTATAAACTACTAAGAGTTTGGACTTTGAGGAGACTGACACACCTGAAATATTTGGGACAGAGTACACTATAGGAGGGAGGAATTCAAAAAACTTGTTCCAGAAATCTGCATAGGAATCTCCTTAAATCTGTTGCTGAATATAAACCCCACCAGGCAAGGGAAAGAATTAGAGGGAAGCTGCAAGCTGAACCATTCCTAGGGCTCACAGGCACAGAGATGGGCAAGTTCTAATCAGCCAGAGTGGAAAAGCATTGTTGACCACCTGTAACAAGGATCAGAAATTGCTAGAGGAAGCCGAGCGTGGTGGCGCACGCTTGTAATCCCAGTACTTGGGAGGCTGAGACTGGAGGATCTGGGTTCGAGGCCAGCCTCAGCTACTTAGTGAGGCCCTCTGCAACTTAGTGAGACCCTGTTTCAAAATAAAGAATAAAAAATAGGACTGGGGGTGTAGCTCGGAGGTAGAATGCCCCTGGGTTCCATCCCCAGTACCGCAAAAAAAAAAAAAAGAAAAGAAATTGCTGGAGGACCATGACAGTACCAAAAAAAGGTAGCCCTAATGTAAAGTCTACTCCAGACCTACCATAAAAAAGAAAATAAACACCTAAAAACAAGACTGGAAAGAATAAAGCTGACCTGCCAGCTCTTAAGTGCCTTATAAAATAAATCAACATTTTTTTAAAGGAAGATGAAATCCAAACACCCAACACTAACATTCACAATGTCTTGTTTCCAATAAGAAATACTGGAGACAGAAGGAGAAAGAAGAAAGAAAGAAAAAGAGAAAAAAAAAGAAGAAAGAAAAAAAGGAGGAGAAGGAGAGAAAAGAAGGAAGGAAGAAAAGTGTTACCATAACAAATAGATAAATTACTGTATAATAATAGCACGCCAAACAGCGGAGATGATGGATTATCTGACAAAAATTTTAAAAAAACTCTTATAAAACAAGAAAATAATAAGGAAAGAAATGGGAATTGCAAAAAATCAAAATAAAACTTCTAAAGATGAAAAATGTAATTTCTAGAAATAAAAATTGACTATATGTGCTCATCAGTGATTAGATGATGTAGAATAAAAGATATGTGAATTTGAGGGTCCATGCTCGTGATCCCTATATTTGAGAGGCTGAAACAGGAGGATCTCAGGTTCAAGACTAGCCTCAGTAATTTAGTAAGACTCTAAACAACTTAGTAAGACCCTGTTTCAAAATAAAAAATTTAAAAAGGTGCTGGGAGTGTAGATCAGAAGTAGAACACCCCTGGGTTCAATTCCCAATACACCCCTCCACACACAGAAATTCCAAAATGAAGCACAGAATAAGTGAGATTTTTAAGAGATAAACAAATCCTGAGTAACCTGTAGTACAATTACAAGTGGTTTAACATGCACATAACTAGATACTCAAAAAGGGAAAAGGGAGAAAAGCAAAATAAATATTTAATGACATAGTAGCCAAAAGTTTTCAATGTTGATGAAAATTATAAACTCCAAATTCAAGAAGTTCAATGAACCATAGCAGAAACAAAGAACCCCACATCATGGTGCATGATAATCATATTATTGAAAATCAGAGAGTAAAAAGGAAACTCTTAAAAGCAATCAGGAAGGAAAACAGGCATACAGCATGGGGAAACAAAGATAAAAATAATGAAATAATGGTGGACTTTTCCTTCCAAAATATGCAAGAGAAGACAATGCAATGACATACTTTAACTGCTGAAAACAAAACAATAAAACCCCATCAGCCTAGCATTCTATATCAAGTGACAATATCCTTAGAAAATGAAGGAAACAAAACAAAGATACTTTGTTTTCATGCAAACAAAATCTGAAAAAAAATCACTGTCAGCCACTGCATTACAAGAAAAATATAAGGGGTAAGAAAATGATACTTTTCAATTATATAGACATATAAAGAGCAATGATGAGCCAGGCATGGTAGCACATGCCTGCAATACCAGTACTCAGGAGGCTGAGAGAGGAGGATCATAGGTTGGAGGAGAGCCTCAACAACTTAGGAACTTAGCGAGACTCTGTTTCTAAATAAAAAATAAAATAGGGCTGGATATATAGCTCAGAGGTAGAATGTTCTCAATCTTTAGTACAAAAAAAAGAGCAAAGATAAGTGCTGGAAAGAGTAAACATGTAAGCAAAGATAAATTTTTTTTCATTTTTAAATTTGTTAAAATGCAATTTATTCACTTTGGCAGCAGTATTAACAATATGAAGAGTTATAATACATATGAAAGAAAACTATAACAAAATAACAACAGAAAAGGTGGAAGAGATGAAATTGAATTATACCCTTGTAAGACTTGTAAGACTCTTAGATCATATATTAAGTGATATAATATTATTTGAAGCTAAAGTGTTATAAGTTAAAGTGGATAATATAAATCTTATTAACCACTAAAAAAAAAGAACAAAGAAGTATAGCTAATATGCTAATAGTGGAGATAATATACAATGTTTAAAAATATTCCCAAAAAAAGTTAGAACAAAATGATTAAAGTAACAAATGCAGAAGGGACAAATGTAAAGCAATATCAAGATCATGGAACTAAACCCAACCACTTCATAAAGATAATAAGTATATATGATGAAATTCTCCATTAAATGATTGCCAGGCAATATTTTTAAAAGCACTATCCTATTATATATTATCTGTAATGAATTCACTTTAAAAGTAGGGATACAGGCTTATAATAAAAGATATACCACTTTATCCTAATCATGAGGAAATTAGAGTAACTACATCAGCATTAGACAAATTAGGCTTCAGGAGACATTATCAGTGGTGAAGAAGGCTATTTTGGAAGGATAAAGGGTTAATTTGCCTAGAAGACATAATAACCCTAAGTATGTCTGCACATAATTATAGAACTTCATAATACACGAAGTAAAACTCACATAACTGAAAGAAAGGATAGACAAATCTATAATTACAGCTGAAAATTTCAACACTCCTGTCCCATAATTGATAAAACAAGTAGGCAGAAAATCAGCAATGATACAGAAAATTTGAGCAAGCCTATCAATCAACTTGACATAACTGACAGAGAACATGGCACCCAACAACTATAGACATTCTTTCAAAGTACACATACAGAGTCACCAAAATTACCATATGTCACCCATAAAACAAATCTCAATAAGCTTAGAATTTCAATAATTAAAGTATGTTTACTGACCATAGAAGGATCAAAGACACCCAACAAACTAAGAATAAAATGGAACATTATCAACACAATAATAGCATTCATGAAAAACCTGTAACTGACATTATATTCCAAAGATGAAATCATACCCCTTCCCTAAAACTAAGAACCAGTCAAGTATTTCTGCTCTTGTCAATTCTAATTTGACATTGTACTGGAAAATCTAGTCAGAATGAGAAGGGAGGGAAAGAAGGAAGGAAGGAAGGAAGGAAGGAAGGAAGGAAGGAAGGAAGGAAGGAAGGAAGGAAGGAAGGAAGGAAATGAACAAGTAAAACTATCTCTATTCACAGATGTCAGGGTCTTGTGCTATATGAAAATTATGTCCCTCTAAAATACACATATTGTATTTCTAACCCTCAAGGTAATGGTATTAGGAGGTGGGGCCTTTAGACGGTGGTTAAGTCATAAAGGTGGAGCCCTCATAAATGGGATGAGTGCCCTGATAGAAGAGACATTAGAGAGTTCTGTCCTTCCTTCTACCATGTGAGGATATGGTGAGAAGGTATTGTCTATGAACTATAAAGTAGGAAGCACTCATCAGCCACTGAATCTTCTAGTACCTAGATCTTGGACCTCCCAGCCTCTAGAACTATGAGAAATAATTCTCTGTTGTTTATTTATAAACTATATAGATGATGGTATTTTGTTATAGCAATGTAGATGGACTAGGACAGCTTATGTAGAGAGAAAACTTAAAGAACTCACAAAAAAATCTACTATAGTTAACAAATAAATTCATCAAAGTAGCAGGACACAGATTACCATGCAACATTTAGTTGTTTTTCTATACAATGAACAATCAATAAAAAAGAAATTAAGGAAATAATTCTATTTAAAATAGTCTCGAAAAATAGAGCATTTTGGAATACATTTGACCAGGAAGCTGCAAGACATACACTAGAAACTAAACTACATACATTAGAAACTACAAAGCACTGCTGAAAGTAATTAAAGAAGAGCTAAAGAAAGAAAAATATCCTGTCCATGAATTGGAGAACTTACTATTATTAAGATAGCATACACCTCGAAGCAATCTACATATTCGATGTAATCTCTTTCAAAACCCCAATTATTTTTGCAGAAATAGAAAAAAGCATCCCGAATCCATATGTAATTTCTAGTGACCCCAAATAGCCAAATAATTTTGAAGAATGTTAATAAATATTGAGGACTCATACTTCTGGATTTTAAAACTTACTATAAACCTAAAGAAATAAAAATAATGTTATGCTAGCACAAAGATGGACATATACACCAATGGGATGGAATTAAGAGTCCAGAAATACACACCTATACCAATGGTGAGTTGATTTTTTGACAGAGTGCCAAGATCACACAATAGGAAATGAATAGTCTTTTCAATAAGAAGAAAACATATGGTAAATGGTCATGATCGTAAGCTTGGCAATGGATTCTTAGTAATGACAGCAAAAACACAAGCAACAAAACAAAAAATGGATAACCGAATTTCAACAAAATTAAAAATATTTGTGCATTCAAAGATACTATCAAGAAAATGAAAAAATGATCCACTGGGTGGGAGAAAATGTTTATAAATCATGTATCTCATAAGGGCCTACTATCCAGAATATATGAGGAACCCTTACAACTTGATTTCACATATTTTATGATTCAATTTTCATATGAAATATGCAGAATAGGAATATCTCTATTGGTAGAAAGAGATTAGTAATTGCTAGAGGACAGAATGTGGGGCAGCTGCTCAAAATGTACAAGGTTTCCTTTGAGGGTGGTGAAAATATTTTGAAATTAGATAGAGATGATAGTTGTGCAACATTTCAAATGTCCTAAATGCCAATGAATTTTATACTTTAAAATGGTTAATTTTATATTATGTGAATCTTACCTCAGTAATAAAACAAATTAGTAGCAAAATGTAGAAAACCTGTGATTATTTGGAAATTAAATAAAACCACTCTAATCCTTGAATCCAAGAAGAACTCAGTAGGGAAACTAAAAATTTTTTAACTGAGTGATAGTAAAAATACTGCATATTAAAATGTATGAGATGCATCTATAGCAGTTCTTAGAAATATTTATGATTTTACAGCATTCAGGAGGTAGAGACCTGAGGATCTGGGTTCGCGGCCAGCCTCAGCTACCTAGTGAGGCACTCCGCAACTTAGTGAGACTTGGTTTCAAAATAAAGAATAAAAAAAATAGGGCTGGGGATATAGCTCGGAAGTAGAATACCCCTGAGTTCAATCCCCAGTACCGAAAAAAAAAAAAGAAATATTTATGATTTTAAATGCCTATATGAAAAACAATTTAAATTGATGATCTTAGCTTTTATTGTTTTGAACTGGATAAGAATGAGGGGAATAATAAATAAGAAACATTAAATACAGAGAATAAAATTGTAAAGATAAAAGTAGAAATCAACAAAACAAAAAATGAGAAAATCAGTGAAATCATAAGCTTGTTCTTTGAAAAATATCAACTAATCAATAAACAGCTACCTATTCTAATTAATAGAAAAAGAAAAGACACAAATTATCAATAATAATGAAAGAAGGGACATTACTACATACAGATCCTACTAATATTAAAGGGATTTGGATATTATTATGAAAAACTGCACGGCAATGAATCCCTTAGCTAAAATGAGCACATTTCTTGAAGATACTAGCAGAATGTATTTTGCAAAATTGGTACAATAATTCTCATCCCACATGCTCTCAAAATTTTCCTTTCCCCCATCAAGATATGAGAGGAAATTCTTCTATGCCTCATACCCTTGAACCTCAGCAAGGTATTGCAACTGCTTCTACTAATAGAAGAAAGCAAAAGTGAAGAAGTGATACTCTGCAACTTCAGTAGCTAGGTCATAAAAATCAAGAGAAAGACAAAAAATGCTAACAACTGCAGTACAAATTGAATGTAGATATGCATAAACAAATATCTATCATCTATATATATATATATATCTTTTATTTATCTATCTGTCTACATACACACATACATTTCATGGCATGCAAATTCTTCTTGGAACATATTGTCAGAAACCACCTGTCTCATTCGCTCTCTTGAAACTGATTATTTCTCAACATGACATGAATTTAGCTAATCCCAGCAGGGAAAATTATTATATTAAGTTTCTCCTCCATTTAGTTAGACAACAATTCCATAACACAAGGTCAGAATCGTTCCACCTTAGTTATTCTCCTGTGTTTTTAACAACTGCCTTTGTGCCCAGATGGTCTGAGTCATGGCCTTCTTCAACACATGTGTTGTGCATTTCTTCTAGCTTCTTTCTTCTTAAGAGTTGAAGTCACAAAATAAGTGACAATTTCTTAAAGGCTAATTAATAACATTTCTGCATATGTCCTATTTAATTAGCTTCTGTCAACCTTGATTATACTCAAGTTTTTAAAGTGCACTTCATTTATATTTATTCTGCTTTATGCATATCATGAAAAAACAGAGGACAGCTATTGTTCTGAGCTTTTCCAGTGAATGACTACTATATTATAATAA
>PVLC010010155.1:0-51413 GCA_004027655.1 Graphiurus murinus | reverse complement strand
TTGAGCAGCTGTATTTGGAGACCATCTCTTTTTACTGGTTCTTTTCTTCAATGTCCTGCCCAGGTATAGAGGAGGGAAATTTTATGATTGGCTATATATGATGACATTTTTGTAAGTTGTTTCCCAAAGAGAAGATAATTGCATATATATGAAGATTTATAGACTCAGAATTACTAAGACTTAGGACACATTCTGATTTTTAAAATTATATTTGTAGGAATAACTTACTTAAAACAGGTGAGTGATTTGCAGGGAAATGCATGGAACTGGAGAACATTATGCTAAATGAGATTGGTCAGTCACAAAAAGTGAAAAGTTGAATGCACTCCCTAATATGTGCAAGCTAGGGAGAAAATGGGATCTAGGAGGGACTCCAGGGAAGGGAAGAGAAACCTTAGATGAGTGAAGAACTGAGGGAGATGGGGGGGAGAGGGAAACACTGTAATGGATATGATGTACATACACAGACTTACCAAGGCCAATCACTATGCTGAACATGGGAAGGAGGGAAGTGTGTGTGGGGGGATAGGGTGGGAACTGGGGAGGGCTCAATGTGTGCATGTGTGCATCTACCACCCTGAACTTCATCAAGATGTATGATTACAATGCACACACACATACACACACACACACACACACACACACACACACACACACACAAAATCCACAAGGGCAAAAACAAAAAACAGGTGAGAGGCTTTTACCTTGATAACCAAGGATCCTTGTTTTTGTTTTGACTGGAATTTCTGGAAGGTAGTTTAATTTAGCCTTTGTTTAAGACCTATGTAGTAAAATCAAAGATATTTTGTTATTCTTGATTATGGTTTTTGGTAGATGATATGTTGGTGGTAATGCTTGTCTCTTGAACTTAGGCTGGTCACTTCTGTCATTGCTCCCTCTTTGTTGCATACATTTGCTTACTATTGCTTGGTGGAGGCCATTCCAGCTCTTTTCAGTAGTGAGAGTTGAGAATTCTTTTGCTCAGATATGGCCTTGACTTAGTGCCCTTTACTTAACTTCTCTGAATCCCAGTTTTAGTTTTGGTAAATACAGATTGTACTTACCTTCTGTGTTTTCCTTTGCAAGGGTGTTGTACAGGATTCAATGTCAGCAGGACGTGTGTGTGTGTGTGTGTGTGTGTGTGTGTGTAAAATTGAATTGGGGATAGAACCCAGGGGCATTTTACCTCTGAGCTACACCCATAGCCCTATTTTATTTTGAAACAGGGTGTCACAAGGTTACAGAGGGCCTCACTAAGTTGCTGAAACTGGCAGTGAACCGGTAACCCTCTTGTCTCAGCCTCCCAAGTACTAGGATTACATTGAAGCACCACCACGCCCAGTCAGTAGGACTCTGACCTCCTTGGAAGAGAAGTGTCCCACCAGTTGTTTATGACTGGTTATAAAACTTTCTGATAAGGACAAAGGCAGTTCATGTATCTTGACTAGAGAATTCTAGAAATTTTTCCTTGGAGTTGGCCTGTGTCTTTCCCAACTACAACTGGTCTGTCCCTGGTGGAGACGGAGGACTCTTCCTTGTCCTTCACATTCTTGGAAGAGCAAGCTTACCCACAGTCACTTCTTCAAGTATTTAACTCCTGTTAGCTCTTTCTTATAACCATATTTAAGAAGGAAGTAACAGATATAACACCCTCCCCCTCCACAAAACAAAACAAAACAAAAAAACTTTGGAGCATTCTCACCTACCAGAATGTACTATTCTAATTCCTGACTAGAGTAAGGTATGTTGTCACTTACTTGAGAATTTTTTTTTATCCAGGAAAGCATGGGCCAGAAACCCAGCAAGCAGCAATCCAAAGGCATTGTGTCTAGTTCTAGCTCTGACTTTAGAGGAGGTTGGATTCTGAGAGGGGAGAATAGGAAGGAATCATGCATATGGGAGATTAGCTGGGTAAACCACCCAGTTTTCTTTCTTTTTTTTTGTGCTACTGGGGATTGAACCCAACATTCCACGTCTGAGCTACACCTCCAGCCCTTCTTTATTTTTGAAACAGGATCTCATTAAGTTGTGGAGGGCCTCACTAAGTATCTGAGGCTGGCTGTGAATCTGTGATCCTCCTGTCTCAGCCTCCCAAGTACTGGGATTATAAACATGCGCCAACCACACCTGGCTAACCGCTCAGTTTTCTAGAGCTCTTTGGGTGCACATTTTCACTGAGGTTAGCTTGCATTACAAAGCCAAACATTTTGTAATGCAGTCTTTTTACTGTCTGTGCCGCCAGGAAAACACTATGGAACCTCCTTGTGCTTGGGCTCCTTATCTTTAAAATGGGGATGATAATGGTTTCTACTTCCAAGATCATTCTTAGGGATTGAATGAGTGACTCTTTGTGAATTGCCTGTAACCGTGCCTGGCACCTATTATGATGGAAGTGTTAGCAACTGACTTTGGGAGCTTTTGCTACGCTGCTTCATGTTCCTTCAGGACTTCTTGTCAGCCTGGTCATATCATTTTTTCACTTAGTCTTATTTAGGAGATTCTACTTTGTTGGTGTTCATCTGAGAAACAATATGCTGCTATGCTGCCTTTTTTTTTTTTTTTCTTTGATATTCAGTGTCCTTTCACTGTAGTACTGGATATTTGTGTCACAGAGTATGTATAGAATGTTCACCTTCATTGACTATGGTTTTTTTCTTTTTAAGGATTTGGAATGCCCTGACAGATAATTACGGGAATGTCATGCCTGTCGACTGGAAGTCATCTCATACCAGGACCTTGCACTTGCTCACTCTGAACCTCTCAGAAAAAGGGGTAAGTTAGGAGTTGAGCAATAGTTTTTGCATAACTGATGCTGATAGCGGAACTAAAGCAGTGGCAGTTCTATTTAGTACAAATTTACTGAGTTACCACTGAGCTCTATCCCCAGCCTGTTTTCTTATTTCCAAGTGTATTGGAGTGGCCCTCTCTTGTTCTCCTGCCCTCTTGGCTCCTTGCTAGCATAGTCCTCCAGTTCTTCCTTAGTACACAGTCACTTTTATGCGTTTAGCTACATTTTTATTTTATTTGTGGTACTGGGGATTGAACCCAAAGACATTCTACCTCTTAGCTATATCCCCAGCCCTGTGTGTGTGTGTGTGTGTGTGTGTGTGTGTGTGTGTGTATGTATGTGTGTGTGTGTGAGAGAGAGAGAGAGAGAGAGACTGACTGACTGACTCTTGGGATAGAACCCAGGGGCATTCTATCTCTGAGCTACATCTGCAGCCTATTTTTTTTTTTTTTTTTAATTTTGAAACAGGGTCTCACTAGTTTGATGAAAGTCTTACTATTTGCTGAGGCTGTCCTTGAACCTGCGATCCTCCTATCTCAGCCTCACAAGTACTGGAGTTATAGGCATGCACCACTACGCCCGACTGTTAAATTTCTACCAGTATGGAAAATGGCAAATACTGATGATCACTTGTCTTTCTGCTTATACAACATAATTTGTATGTGCTGAGAATGCTCAGGGAGAATTTAGCCTTTGAGGTAATATATTGAGGGTACTAGAATATCAACATGGAGTTAACTTTTTGATGAATTTAGTGACTTGATGGACATGGTATGTTAGAAGACTATATTCTTGTGTGTATTGGAGAACCACTAAAAGACATTTTAGATGTTGACTTTTTCTTTCTCTCTCTCTCTTTTTTTTTTTTGTGGTACTGGGAATGGAACCCAGGGGCATTCTACCTCTGACCTATACCCCCAGGGGTCTCGCTAAGTTTTGGAGAGCCTCACTAAGTTGCTGAGGCAGGCTGCAAACCTGTGAGCCTGCTGTCTCAGCCTTTCAAGTATTGGGATTACAATCATGTACCACCATGCCTGGCTTAGTTGTTGGCTTTTTAATGTGTTCTTGGTTGACCTAGCCAGCTTGGGGCACCTGTATACATCCTGGTATTGTCAGGTGAATGTGCCCCCTGTCAGACGGTGAGCACAAGTGCTAGCATGGCTGGGGCAGCAGAGAAGGGAAGAGGGTCACTTCAAGTGGAACATCATAGTGTTAAAGTTGATGAGGAACATAGCCAAATTATGTGTGTTTCCGGACCAGACTAAGTTCCTTATCAGATAACAGTGTGAGCCTGTGTCAGATCTCTGCCTGCTCTGTGTCTCATTAAGTGTAGTTGTGTGACTATTGGGAGCATAGTGCAGAAGGGCTGTCAGTACTTTAAATGGTATTCCTAGTGTCTCATGAAAATGATTTTCTTAAATACCTGACTCAGGAAAACCTGCTGCTTCCATTTTCTAGTGAAATACAGAATTCTGACTTTTATTTCCCAGTATTCCAGTAGATGTGGAATCTGATTGTTTATTTTCAGTCACCAACCCTGTTAAGTTTTACAGATTGACCTGGAATATGTTTAGTGAAAAGGAACAAAACTAAATGCGTTATCTCAGTCTTCTGTCTGTTTAGGTCCTAGCTATCATATGGGACTTTGTTCAAGTTCTCCTGTCTCTGAAGTTTCTTAGGACGGTTTTAGCCTTTGCTTGTCTCATGGGATTACACCGTTGTAGAACTGGAGAGGACTTTAAAGGACACTTAATCCGACCTCTCACTTGGGGACATCCCCGTCTACAGTATCTCTGACAGACGGTCACTGAGCCACGGCCTAAATCTTCCCAGGGAAAGAAACTCACTCCTCGGTGTGGGAATTGATGACACTTTGGGGGGATGTGAACTTTTAAAGGACTTGTTATCTGTCCCATAGCTCCATTGTCTCAGGGGTGCCGGTCCACTCATCACTTTGTCCCTGTCTCTGTAAAATCATCACTGCATTCTCTTATTAACTGTATATTTCTGAGTCTGTTGTTAGAGATTGTAACTTCCTGGCAGGTATCCTTTTGTTTGTCTTTTTAGTAACTACCACTGTACCGTGCACATGGTGAATATTAAGGCACATGTTTGTTGAGTGAGTGAATGAACAAAGAACCTTGTCAAGTGAGATTGTAGAGATCATAGCGGAAGTTTTTTTAAAAAAATATTTTCTCTATTGTTTAAAATAGTGCTGAATCCACAGTACCCAACCTATGAGCATTTTTTTGTTTGACATGTCAGAAAAACAGCATAGAAGAGTTCTTTTCATAGTTTCAAGGAGAAGCTCATATAAGGCACGCTAATCCAGTTTCATTGAATGCAGTGTAGATCTTGTATTGTTCTTAGATTGCATCTTGGGAAGCCCCTTCCTTCTGCTGCCTTTTGTATGTTGTTTTCAATGCTAGAGTAATGTGGTAGACCAGGTAGTGATTAGTAAAGATGTAGTATTTAGTATTAGTGCTGATTCTACAAGCTTTACCTGGAATAACTCAGCAGATTAAAGTAAGCAAGTGATCATTTATCACCTGTCAATCAATTAGTCATATGTTTATTGTGACATAATTATTCTGATGGTAAGTAGAACTGAAATTAGAACTCTACTCTTCAGGAAGGACTATAATATGCACTGAGTTCCTGAAGAACAAGTGGGTAACAAGGGTTGTGTAGGGAGCAACTGTGTCACTCTTTTTGATGGTATATAATTAAAAAAACTTTTTAATTGGTGGTACTGGGGATTGAACCCAGGGGCAGTCTACCTCCGAGCTACACCCCCGCCCCCCAAGCCCTATTTTTTATTCTTTGTTTTGAAACAGGGCTCACTAAATTGTGGAAGGCCTCATTAAGTAGCTGAGGCTGGCAGTGAACCTGAGATCTTTCTTTCTCAGCCTCACAAGTACTGGGATTACAAGCATGTGTCACCACACCCAACTCAAAAAAACTTTTTTTAACCTGGGAAAGTTATTTTATTTACCATTGTTAAAGTGGGTGCTCTATTCTTTTTGTGACTGAGCAATGTAAAAATTTTCCTTTCAGAAGAATTCCATAGGATATTGCAGTTGTAAAATAGGATTGACAGGAAAATTTTCCTTGATAATGAGAAAATAATTTTTTCTTTTTTTTTTTTTTTGCACTAAGATGAGAAAAACACTCAGGAAAAACATAGTTTTCTAGATTTCAGTTTTTTAATTTTCTCTCATTAAAGTTTAAGATGCACATTTCTAAATTTGATTTTTTTTTTCCTAGAGTAAAGCAACTGGGATATTCCAGATTCTTCTTACATGAGCACATTTTTTCCACTTGACATATCTGCAGTTTCATACAGGGAAACAGTACCACAAGCTCTGTGTCTAACTCTGGCATAGGAAGGAGTGATGGGAATGTTTGGCACAAAGCAGGCACGTTTATGCCTAATGCAAGAGTGAATAATAATCCCTCTGACAGCCAGGCTGGTTTTCAAAGCCTGAAGCAGATTCCAGTCCTTAGCATATGCCATCTCTGTGGGAAATGGGCTTGGCTTCCTCAATGGAAAGATGATCTGGGATCATTGTTTCTATTGTCATGGAAATTGATTCTAAAGGTTTACTGGTTTTACTCTTGAATCTTGAATATGCTCATGTGATCAGCTACTTCATTTTGGCTAGGAACCTCTCGTGCCCAACTTCTTCCTCCTTCCTTGCTTTATATCTTTAAGAATAGAAATAGGGAGAGGATGATAATGTCTTCCTTAGGAGTAATTTTAAAATTACTACTTTATTTATGAGCCAGAAGGGGAAAAAATCCAACAAAACTGTGGTGCTCAAGCTACCACACAGAAGAGTGACGGGGCAGATGAGTTCGAGGCGTGAGGCCCAGGGGTGATAATTGTTAGGTCCACCCTGCTCATCCACACACTCTAACAGTGTCAACTTCACTTCTATAACCCTAGTCTCTTGACCTTTCTCCTTTCTTATTAGAATTAGGTTATTAAAGGAATAACTGACCACTTAAAAAGTAAGCTAGAACTATAGGACTTAGATGAAATGTAACCTCTGTCCCACTTTCTTCATCTTGATTTCTAGTTACCAGAGACAGCCATTTCATCTGCTTCAGCAGCTGCTCTTAGCAGATTACCTGTCCATTTTGCTTGATTTTATTTTTCAGTTTTAGATGTTGGCCATTGACCTTCTACCCAGAGGATGAAGATCTAGCTTTCTTGTCATCCTCTCACACAAACTCCCATTCCAATCACCCCAGTGTAATCATATCAAAGTCATCCAACCTCCATTAAGTTGATCTTTGAGGATGTAGCTCAGTAGTAGAGCCCTTGCCTAGCAGGTGCAAGGCCCTGGGTTTGATCCCCAGCACTGCATAAACCAAAACTGAAACCCCAAAGAGCAACAAACCAAAAAGCTGATCTTTCAGTGTTCACAGTGGATCCATTTTTGTATAAGATGATTAAATGACTTTTTGTGCAATTTGTTTTTTTCTTAGGGTAATAATAATTGCCTTTTTTGTAGTTTATTTAGTTTATAATTAGCTCACCAATTCAGCCTCAAGAGAGCCATTAAACTCAGTTTACAAAGTGAAATACATGAGGTAACCTATCAGTTTCTCTGTGTTCCTTTTCTTATGGTGTGTGTGTGTGTGTGTGTGTGTGTGTGTGTGTGTGTGTGTTTGTTTTACTGGTGGAGGCTGAACTATACCCCCAGCCCTATTTTATTTTTTATTTTGAAACAGGGTCTCACTAAGTTGTGGAGGGCCTCACTAAGTTGCCGAGGCTGGCCGAGAACCTGCTTTCCTCTTGCCACAGCCTCTCAAAGACTAGGATTACAGGTGTGCTCCATCATGCCCAGCTCTTGTGCTTTTCTTGGTGCATTGTGTAGTAACTCTTCTAATATGAACCAGTTAACTTCACAGACATCATTCTGGAATTTTTCACTTTGTCATTACAAGAGAAATACTTTTCTCTTGTATTAGAGCCCATGTCTTCTTCCTTTTTCATTTTCCTGCTGGTATCCTGAGAAAGGGTGCATGAGAGGTAAATTCTTTGAGTACTTGTATGTCTGAAAATGTCTTTCTTTATTCTTAGTTCCCACCTAATTGTTAGGTTAGCTGGACATTAGATGCTAAGGTGGAATTTATCAGAACATTTACATTATATTGATTTTTTTCTAGCATCCTTTGTTGTTATTGAGAATTCAGTTTTAATTCTTGATCCGTCTAGTGTGATGCTGTTTCAGATTTTGGAACATTTTGAATTTTGGAGCTTCTTGGATTTAAAATTTTTAGATCAAGTTTGTTCAACTTGTAATATAATAGGATATTTTAATTATATACTATTTAATAGAATGACATGGTTTCTTTGTACATAGTCCTTGTTGCCCATTTGTTCTTTGGGAACTCCGTGCTAATTCTTTCTGAGGAATTCTAATTTCAGTTCTGTTTATTGTGAGAATAGTCATGTCATGATAGATAGATGATAAAAGGATCATCACTTGTCCACTGCAGTGTGCTTAGTTTTTCCAGGAAAGGCCTTACAGTTAGTGCTAGTACTTTAAGGGGTTGTTTATATCGGTGTGGGTGGGATTTTCTAGGCATGATATAATACCCGGGGGATGGCAATAGCCAGTGGCACTTAGCAGCCCTGGGCATGAAAAGATAAGGAGAGGGAGAAGTTCCCAGAACCTGCACAGATTAGCTGTGGAGGAGAGGTCTGCTTGGAAGAGCCATGGTAAAGAGCCAGAGCTGACAAATGGCAGGCTGGCAGGGGAGAGGACAGCAGAACAGGTGCCCAGCCCCCATCTTCTCACCTTGCAGTCTTCAAGTGTCTGCCAGTGATGTGTAACCCAGCTGGAAGCCAGAAGTCAAGGGCATCCTTTGATGTGGTCCATGGGGTCAGTCTCCTTGGGCACAGACCATGGTAGAAAATCTCGGTGGGGTGACGGGAGATTCTCTAGCATTGTTAGGTTTAAAGATGTTTTTGGAACCTAGAGATATTCTCCCTTATAGACAGACAGATCCCGTCTGCCAGGGAGTTGGTTGTTTTTTTCCTTTGAATATTAGGACTTATTTCGCAAGTTCTAACTTATTTATATTTTCTATAGAATTTTAACACATACCAGTCTTGCTGTTAGATTAACTAAGTAACATTCTTTGCCATACTTGCCCATTTTTCTTTCTTGTGTTTGCTGTAATGCCTTACAACTTGCTAATGAATATTGTATTTTTTTCTTTCTGTATGACTTGTCAGCTTTTATAGTGTTCTTATAAGTATTTCTTTTGGGAAAAATAGCAAAGTGTGAGTCTGTATCAGACCATGAGGATATATGTAGCACCTTTGCAATTTTATCTTTGTTCTACACTGCTCTTATTTGACTGGGATGAATATATACAGCACTGCACAGATGGCCTGGTCTAGAGTGACCAAGAATATTCCCCTTCCAAGGGAGAGCTCTTGGCACATGCTTTCCTCTGTCGCCTCTTTTACCTGGAGATGTTGACTTTGTTGTGGTCAGAATGTCTTCCTTTTAACTGTGGGTATTTTTGCTTTTAGATAAGTGACAGTTTGCTTTTTGACACATCAGATGACGAGGAGCTGAGAGAACAGTTGGATATGCACTCAATCATCGTCTCTTGCGTTAATGAGGAGCCCCTCTTCACTGCAGACCAGGTATCCAGGAGATACCCATCTACATAGGAAAGCGGAATCTAGAGCAGAAGCCCATTTCCTACTGTGCCAGTAAATGCCGGCTATCAGGATTTACCTATTTGTCTTACATCATGTAGTTATATGGGCTTAACAGTTAACTGCTCCGCTGAGAAGAAAAGCAAGTATGTACTGTCTGAGGAAGATGAGATTTTGTTAATTGGGAAGATTTCCAATCTAGGCATCATTAAATGGTACAAGTTGCTAAAGAAGAGTTACTACAAACCAAAAAACAAAAAAAGAAAAAAAAAAGATTGTAAATTTTTACTTTCTTTTGAGTCTCCCAAACATGGGCAAACAAAAATATATCTGTGTAGAAATTATTTAGTTTCTATAAGAAACTCTATAAGAATCACTAGTGTGATTAGAAGTACCTATTATGTACCCTAGACAGAAGTGAGCATTATTCCCTTGGAAAGCTCTAATAATGTCAACCCTGTATTCATTGGAAACCAGTTGAATCAGCTTTCTCATTTTCTCATTTTCCAGATACTCCTCCCTGCTCTGTTGTATTGTCCAAATGTGATGCCAAAACTTCTTCCTGAAATATAATGTTCTATGGTTCTCGGACTGTGAATTCTACCACATTCTATTTTTAGGCTGGAAAGATGAGGTCCAGAGATATATTATGGCAAGTTTGGGAGGAGTACATTTAAAATGTGTCACTTTGATGCTCTTTAGTCATATTTGTGGTTGGGATTGTTCTAGGTTGGGAAAGAGTGTGGTGCTTAAAAGGCAAGGCAGTAATATTTTAGAGGGCTGTCTTGAGGTGGAACACAGTCTTCCAGGGGAAGTTGTGACCCTGAGCTTTCACTGTCCCCTAGAAATACACCTGGACGCCATAAGCTACCCTTGTTTTTAAGGCTTAGAGAAACAAATCCTATTGCCTTCAGGAATGTACCATCATACGGTTTACAATGCCTGTTTTGGGAAGTTTTCTTATCAATTAACATAATCCCATTGGTTTTAGATTTACTTTTGTTTTTCCTCAGCTACATGTATAGATTGCTGATTTGTAAAGGGTGTTAAATATGCTCCTGCTAAGCCTTCAATTAATTGTATTTTCCCTAATAGTCTTTTCTTAATCCTTAAATCCTTTCTTTGAAGTATCGAATAACTTTTCTGGCTTTCCTCTAAAGTTTTGTTGCGTTCTATTTCCTTCTCCACTTTTACAATCTAAAACAGAATAAAATATGGTCATAAGGCTTGAGCTATGTTGTGTAAGACAGTAGATCATTGTTTAAAAAGCGGATATATTTCTGAAGCTTACCTGCTTCTTGCAGCTTTTTTCCTCTTTATGCGTCTACAAATTAACTTTTAAAAGTAAATACCTCATTATCCTTTGTTAAATTAATATATGAAATTCTTTTTCTACTGTTAAAAGAAAATTTAACTGCCAGAGAGGTAATTTCTTGCTTTATGTATGCATTTTTATATCATCTTATTTTGCAAGCTTTATGTCAAATTTTTAATTATTAAACAGCTTTAGATCAAGCACTTGCATGCAGTCTATGGCAGATTTTCTTTCATTTGCTTTTTTTAAACTATAACTTCATGGTCTGGCATATCTCGAGTAAATAATATAAGTGTAGCACCATTTCTCAGACTTCATAAGATCTAGTAGGGCCTACTGAATCAGGGCAGACACGTTAAATCATATTCTATTAAATTTTTTGTTTAGTATGTTGTAAATTTCCTTTGAGCCATTTTCAGTCTTACACTGAAAACTTTGGTTATTTAGAATATCCATGCCCACACACTGTTGGTTAGTGAGAATTTAATAACACTTCTACTCTGGTAGTCTCAGGCCAGTACTGTGGTACAGGTAGGTCATGTTTCCCTTGTATATTTGATTAACAGTCACATATGTATTTTGGAAGGTTATTGAAGAAATCGAAGAAATGATGCAGGAATCACCGGACCCAGAAGATGACGAAACCCCTACACAATCGGATCGGCTTTCAATGCTCTCCCAGGAAATCCAAACTCTTAAGAGGTCTAGCACGAGCAGTTATGAAGAGAGTAAGGTCCTCCTCACATCGGTGCTCTCTATGCTTTGCATCCATATCAAACACAGAGCGTAACCATCTCCAGAAAGCTTTGATTCCAGGCGGGGTTGCAGACCTTCCTAAGCCCTCTGATACCACAGTACTCGGGATGTATTGTTATCATTGTCTGGGTGCTGTGTTGTATTCCTTTCTAAACCCTGTATTAATATGCTGGTGCTTATGTAACAAAGTACTATAGACTGTATGGCTTAAACAGCTGAAATTTATTTTCTCACACTCTGAAGGCTAGATGTCCAAGAGGAAGTTGTCAGCAGGGTTGGTCTCTTCCAAGGTCATCCCCTTGGCTTGTGGACGCCCATTTTTTCCTTGTGTTTTCACATGGTCTTCCTTTCTATGCATGTTGGTGTCCAAATTTCTTATGACACCAGTCGTTGGATTAATACCTCATTTTTTTTTGGTTTTTTTTTTTTTTGGCAGTACTGGGGATTGAACTCAGGGGCATTCTACCTCCGAGTTATACCCCCAGCCCTATTTTTTATTCTTTATTTTGAAACCGAGTCTCACTAAGTTGCGGAGTGCCTCACTAGGTAGCTGAGGCTGGCCGCGAACCTGGATCCTCAGGTCTCAGCCTCCCGAATGCTGGGATTACAAGCGTGCGCCACCACGCCCGGCTTTAATACCTCATTTTAATTCATTTTATTTTGTACACACCCTTTCTCTAAATACTGTTATTTTCTGAGGTATTGGGGGTTAGGACTTCAACATACGAATTTTGGAGGAGACATGAATTTGTTACAGCCTGTAACAAATATGGTATTCAGTAAATCTGATTTTACAAGTAGTTATCTTTGGTATAGCTGTGAAGAATTTTTGAGAATCAAAATGGTATTGGAATTGGATGTGTTTGATGTACATGAGAATAATTAACTATAAAAACTGTATAATTGGTTATCAAGAAAAGTTCCCAAAAAACCATAATGAGCCTGTGACTCTTCTAGTCTGGGAGCGGAGCATGCATCCAGTTGTTGCCATGTGACTGGTCCCCTCCTTGAGCAGACAATGATAAGAGACACTATCTGCTTAACTCACATAGTCACCTAGTTTTATATTTATGGCATGACCAGAGGTCTGAAACTTGGTTGCCTAAATATCTTTGGGCTGTGCATCTCCCTTTCAACATATGGAAGGTCTAGGCTGAGGGTGCAGCTCAGTGGTAGAGCATTTGCCTAACATGCTCAAGACATTGGGTTCTCTCCCCAGCACTGCAAACAACAACAACAAAAGTCAACCTATGGAAGGTCTGACAGGCTGAATTCTTTCAGATGGTCTGATTTGACCATGCTACTGTAGATGTGGGCTTAGTATTGTTGGGAGTCCTGATTTCCGAATACAACCCTGATACCTGACAAGATGCAAAAAACCCTCCATCAGTTTGCTAGGAGTGCCATAACAAAGTACCATAGACTGGGCAGTGTAAATGGAAATGGAAATTTACGTTCTCACGACTCTGGAGGTCTGGCGTCTGGGATCCAAGTGTTGGCAGATTTGGTCTCTGGTGAGGCCCTCTCCTAGGCTTGCTGGTGGCTATCTTTTCCCTGTGTCTTCACAGGATCTTCCTGCTCTAAGTCCTCTGTCCTGATCTCATTTTGTAGGGGCAGCAGTCACCTTATTTTAACTTAATTACCTCCTTAATGGCAGTTGTTTCCAAGCCTTATTGTCTCCTTGTGAGGTACAGGGGTTAGGACCTCACCAATGTCCTGTCTCTCTCATGGGGAAGTATTGAGAAAAAAACTGAAGTGGGATTTCAGGGACTAGTGTTCCCTTTCCTTTTCTCAGCCTTCGGTAAAATTCACAAGATTGGGACATATGTGATTAAATATGTATTTAGTTGGTTTTTTTGTTTTGTTTTTGGTACTGGAGATTGAACCCAGAGGCATTCTATCTCAGAGCTCTACCCACAGCCCTTTTTTTCCCCCCCCTTTTGAAATAGGGTCTTGTTAAGTTGCTGAGGCTGGCCTCGGACCTGGGATCCTCCTCTCTCAGACTCCCAAGTACTGGGATTACAGGCGTGTGCCACTGTGCCTTGCTTTTATTTAGTTTAATTCTTTAAATTGACCTCTTCTGTCTTTAGTAGTATCCCTGAACTCTGCTGAATTGCCTGAGTTTCTTGCCAGCAGGTGGTTTTTGCACTCTCCCTCTGCTTTTCTGTTTGTTCTTTTCTTTGTAGAAGGTTTCTAAGTCTCAACCGAAGTACTATTTATGGGGTAGTTGGTTTATATAAGTAAAAAATTTTGTTTTACTTTTCATCACAATCAGCTGAGAAGTGACTTTGCCCACCTACCTCTACTCAGACCTGCCCTCCAGAACTTTTAGGCTTCTAAGAAGATCACTGGTCTGGTGTGGTGGCACACACCTATAATCCTAGTAATTGAGAGGCTGAGACAGGAGGATCACAGATTTGTAGTCAGCCTCAGCAACTTAGAGAGGCCATCAGCAGCTTAGCAAGACCCCGTTTCAAAATAAAAATTAAAAAGGGCTGGGGGTGTAGGTCAGAGGTAGAATGCCCCTGGGTTCAGCAGGAACAATTTAATTGCTTAGAATATGACTTTTGCTCTGTGTCATGAGGTACCCTGTTGTGCTGCTGTGGAACACTTTTGTCTTAGTATCTACTGTACTTTGTCTTTGGTCACAGGAGTAAAAAGGCTCCCTGTGTCTGAATTAAATGAACTCCTGGAAGAAATCGAGTCTGCCATCAAGGAGTACTCTGAGGAGCTGGTGCAGCAGTTGGCCTTGCGAGATGAACTGGAGTTTGAAAAGGAAGTGAAAAACAGCTTCATTTCTGTTCTTATTGAGGTGCAGAACAAGCAGAAAGAACACAAAGAAACCGCCAAAAAGAAAAAGAAACTCAAAAACGGCAGTTCTCAGAATGGGAAGAACGAGAGGAGTCATATGCCGGGCACAGTAAGTGATGTTTTGCCGGAGGAGGCACGAGCACTGGACACCGGTAGTCCAGCACACCTGGCCAGCGGCAGGTGTTGTGCCTCCAACCTGAGTGCAGCAGGGACTCTTCCAGGATGTGCTATGCTCAGCATCTTCTGAAAGGTGTTTCCTGGGGCCAGGCATGGGAGCACACACCTGTAATCTCAGTACTTGGGAGGCTGAGACAGGAGGATTGCAGGTTCGAAGCCAGCCTCAGCAACTTAGGCTCTCAGTAACTTAGCGAGACCCTGTTTCCAAATTAAAAAAAAAAAATAATAAAGGTCTGGGGGTGTAGCGTAGAGATAGAGGCCCCTCTGGGTTCCATCTCCAGTAGCACAGGAAAAAAAAAAAAAGTAAGAAATAAGAAAGGTGTTTCTTGATGATGCTTGGAGTGACTGTCTGGATAATTAATTCAGGGAAGTAGTGGACAGAAGGGAGGAGGAAAGGAGCATATTTTAAAGAAAAGAAGCTTTAGCAAATGACCATTTTTAATACGTCAAAATGTTAATAGTCGTTATTTGTATTTAGCTGGTGGGCTTATGAATGCTTTTATTTTCTTGTTTTTGCTTAACTCTTATGAATCATGTAATAAGAAATTAAAAGGGCATCCATTTAAACGTAGCAGAACTGTGCTGAGCCTGAAGCACAGATTAATTTGTAAACAGGTTCCTCTTGATTTGTCAGCATGGTTGCAATGCGAAAATGTTAATGGCAGTTGGGTGACATCAGCCATTTGGCCAAGAATTTGGTCAGCCAGAATGTACTGACTAGTGAAAGCAAGTTAGGATATTTGAAACTCTGACCTTTTTTATAGGGCGTTTTGTTTCCTGTTTTGTTACCTTTAAGTGGTCCTATTAATTTCACTTGGTTAAAATTCATCATGAACATACAAGCATATGAGATGCATTCCCTTATTGAACTTATGGCTCTTTCATTTTTTTATTTTTTATTATTTTTGTATTGGGGATGGAATTCAGGGGCATTCTACCTTGGAGCTACACCCTCAGCCCTATTTTATCCTTTTATTTTGAAATGGTCTTACTAAGTTGCAGAGGGCCTCCCTAAGTAGCTGAGGCTGGCTGCGAACCTGCAATCCTCCTGTTTCAGCCTTCCAAGTACTGGGATTACAAGCGTGTGCCACCGTGCCTGCCACTGGCTCTTTCATTTTTCTGTGGTCAGTTGAGGCCTTCTATATTCCCATGTTGACATGGCATGAAAAAAAAAATGTTGCTTTTTATTTTTAGAGCATGGTGGTTGGGCAAAGGGTTTCATTTTTTTTTTTTTTTTAAAGGGAATGCATTTTTTAATTTATCATGTGGATAATATATTTCATATCACAAACTGGCTATTATGGCTCACAATAATATAAATTCTCTCTTTAAGTTTTGAATTCTTTTTTCTTTTCTTTTTTTTTTTTTGCGGTACTGGGGATGGAACCTGGGGGCATTCTACCTCCGAGCTTACAGCCTCAGCCCTATTTTTCATCCTTTATTTTGAAACAGGGTCTCACTAAGTTGCGGAGGGCCTCACTAAGCAGCTGAGGCTGGCCGTGAACCCAGATCCTCCAGTCTCAGCCTCTCAAATGCTGGGATTACAAGTGTGCACCACCACGCCCAGCTGAATTATTTTTCCTAAAGAGTACTTAACCAGAGAAATAGATCTCACTGACCAGATGCTGATGGAATCCTGGAAACAGAATATAGTTCTGGGTTGGTGGGCCATGAGTGAGCTGTTAATACGAACAGAACAAATCTTACTCTGTAGCCTATTCATGATACTGTTATTAGCCTATGAAAAAAATCCACATTTTCTTAGTGTAATGCCCATTTGTACATAAGTGGACTTTGAAAAAGTACTTGGCTATATTTTATTTTTGAGAAATGGCAATTTTTTTTTTTTTTTTTTTTTTTAGGTACTGGGGGATTGAACTCAGGGGCATTATACCTGCAAGCTATACCCCTAGTCCTATTTTTTATTCTTTATTTTGAGACAGGGTCTCACTGAGTTGCAGAGAGCCTCACTAAGTAGCTGAGGCTGGCCGAGAACATGGATCCTCCTGTCTCAGCCTCCTAAGTACTGGGATTACAAGCATGCGCCACCACGCCTGACTAAGAAACGGCAATATTGATTGAAAAGGTATTTATTCATTTCTTGTGACTACTCTGAAAATAATAAAAGTCACCTTATATTTGCTTGAATGTACAATTCTGGAAAACTTGATTTAAAATATCAAGGACAATATTTTACATTTGTATCTCATGTTTTTAAAATGACACCCTTTATATTGCCCTATTAGACGAGTGGAATTAAATAAAATGCTTAGTGAAGAAGTCATAGCATGGTTGGTAATTTCTGCCTATCTGCTTTTAGGGATTACATGTAAATCCTCCATTTATTGGTGTTAACACTTGGCTGAGAAACATAAATTTATCCCTAGAGGGGTTTAAAGGCTTCTTTTTGTAATTCCCATATAAAGAAGGCTAGAGTGGATCCATTGTGTAATTTTACATGGCATTTACATTGAGAAATGGATTTGGCAAGGCAGCGGTTAGGTTATATTTGAACCTTTGTTAGTCTTTTGAAATAGATTCATAGCACAGTAATTTTTTTTCACAGTATTTGAACTTGCAAGGTTGTTTCTTAAGTCCTGATCTACTGTGTGTGTCAGAAACTTTCATCAGCAGTAATGGCATGGCTGGGCTTCTGGTATTTGTTTCCTGTACCTTTTTTTAAATCTCCAAATGCTAGAGAAGACCATCCCATCTGTGACACAAACAGCTTGAAACCTGTGATTTTGAATATAGTGGTGGGTGTTTCAAAAGAGCTCTAAAGTGAAATGGCCAGTTGGATAAGCACATTCCAGGAGGTCTGACCTTCCCAAACATTTTATATGTAACATACAGTTCTGATAGGACCTCATCTCTATGAATTAGCTATTACCTGTGATGATAATTAAAAAAAAAGGTCACCTTATAGCTGTCATGTGTTATGTTTTCCTAGTAATATCAGTCACTCTTCTTCCTGCTGGAGATATTTTTGAGATAGCAAAACTTGAACTTTTTCTGTAAGCATGGACTAGCTTCCTTCTATTTTTCTTTAAGCATGTTTCATTGAAATAACATATCAATCTGTAGTCAGTATAACATTTTATTCATAATTGCAAGTATGTTCTCTTTGGTTCAGATATACTCTAATGAAATACCTGGGTGGGAAGGGAGCAGAGTTAAATTCTTCAGGTGTTAATTTTGGAGACATGTTTTCTTTCTTTTTGGTGGTACTGGGGATTGAACCGAGGGGCATTGTGTGTCTAAGCTCAGAATGTTTGTTTGTTTATTTATTTATTTATTTATTTATTTTTGGTACTGGGGATTGAACCCAGGGGCATTCCACCTCCGAGCTACACCCCCAGCCCTGTTTTTTATTCTTTATTTTGAAATAGGATCTCACTAAGTTGTGGAGGGCCTCACTAAGTAGCTGAGGCTGGCCCTGAACCTGTGATCCTCCTGCCAAGTACTGGGATTACAAGCATGCGCCACCACGCCTGGTTCTGGAACTTAAATTCTATGAGGGAGAGGGACAATAGACATGGAAAAGAATGAATAGATCGTGCACTTCAGGTGGTAAAAAATGCTACACAGAAAACCAAATGGGGGGTAAGGTGGCTGGAAGGATACTGCTAGGCAGCTGTTTAGGTAGGGTAGCCACTGTTCCCCTCCTGATGGGCAAGGAATGCTTTCTGGTCCCTTTCCAACTCAGTTTGGAGGGGAGGTTGGAGGAGTAGATCTCTTTGGGAAATATGATTTGAGAGAGAAGACTCGATATCTCCTTTTTCGTGTTTTGCAGCATCGGGAGCAGCACAGGTGGGAGGTGGACACCAGGGTTGAGAGCACTGTTTTTCAGTTTGGGCACCTTGATGCATTTCTTTGAACTGACTGTGCCTTTTTGGATCTTGATGATTCTTTATATTCTATTCCTCCTCCCCTTTGTTACTGGAGTCGACCTCCTTACCTGCTTCATCTTGTTTTTTGTTTTTTCAAATTCATCCTTCACAGTCATGCCAGCATTGTCTTCCTTTCTTAGAATCTTCCTCGATGACTCTTCCTGCAATGCAGAATTGACTACTTTCTCCTTTTAGGGGTAGTATTTTTTCTCTTAGCTTCGTTATACCATATTTCTTTTTTTCCCATTCCTGTCTCTATTATGGTTGTTTAGGGACAGGAAATTTAACTTTGCTTTCTTTGTTTCTTTAGGTCCAAAATGTAGTACCAGTAGATTTCTGCTAAATAAATGAGAGAATGAAAGATAAACTTGCAAATCCGTATTTCTACTATGGAGCTTTCTGCCAGGTGCCAAACTCACAGAGGCTGAATAGGATATGGGTTAAGAACTTTGAGTTAAGTACTGTTTGTACCGTAACCTTGCCAACGGATATAGACACCTTGGTATTTCGGAGAAATTCAGTGAAGTAATCTACGTAAGGCTAGCATACACCCTAAGTAAAAGTTATTATATAGGTCCAATTGCCTATTAGACATTTCCACTTGGATATCTTGTAGGAATCTGAATTAATTAATTAATTAGTTAATTAATTAATTTTGTGGTACTGAGGACTGAACCCAGGGACATTCTACCTCTAAGCTACATCCCCAGTCCTATTTTATTTTTATTTTTGAAACAGAGTCTCACTAGGTTCATGAGTCTCTCTGCTTGATGAGGCTGTCCTCGAACCTATGATCCTGCTTGTCTCAGTCTCCCAAGTACTGGGATTACAAGCATGTGCCACCATACCTGGCTTGGAACCTGAATTTATACTGTCAAAGCAGAGTTATCATTTTCCTAAAATTGAACTCAGAAAAAAAAACTTGGTTAGTGAAACTAGTTTACTTAATTGCTGAAACCAGTAGTTTCTACATGAAAGAATATGCAGTTTTAAATGGCCAGTTTTTCAAATTGTTCTGCAGAAATGTATCCCAGTAAAAGTACAAGAGTGACCATTTCCCCACACTTCCCAGCACTAATGGACATTATTAGCCTTTTAATCTATACTGATCTGATAGGCAAGCAATGGTTTGATCTGTTGACCATTTGCATTCTTTGATGAGTTGCCTCTTATGTTATATTTGAGATATTTTTCACATTTACTTGTGAGGATGCTTATATTTCTGATATTGTGGTACCGTGACTGTACTCTTTAAGCTTTGGCTTGAATCTCTTCTCCCACATGATATAGCCTCCTCAAGGACTGATTCACAGTGTCTCCCCAGCATTTCACCTCATTTCTAGGACATGGAGATTGAATCCCAGAAGATTTGGATTTGTGATATTTGAATTATTAGGATTTTTTTTTGGCTGTGCTTATGTTTATATCAAACATATTCACAGATCATTGAATTTTAGTAGCAGTTCCCTTGAGTACAAGTTGACACATACCAGGTTATGTTTTAGTTCAGGAGTGGCCATTCGTATGGTCTTATCTAAAGTCGTAAGATGTTATTGCTTTCCTGCTTAGCATCAGACAATGGATGTACTATTTGAGAATCCAGAAGTGTCTTTAAATTATAGGACCTGTGTGAGGTTGTTTATTCTAAGGCTGTGGTTGAGGAGATAGGAATCAGTAACATCTTTTCTGTTTGCTGTAATCACATTGGATTTTCAACAGAGAGTTCTAGTTTCTTATACTCACCACCATCAGAAATATATAGCTGCTTCTGTCTAACCTGAAAAAATTTATTCTGAAAACTTCGAGGATAGTGGCAGTTGGCGACTAACAGGTACTAGAGAAAACAAGAAACCTTGTTGTAAAAATAATCACAGTACTTTAATTTTTTGCTTTTAGGGGTTGGAGAGATAATTACTTAAAGGTGGGTTGAGCCGGGGCTTTGGTGGTGGATATTATTTCTTGTGTGTGTTTTCTCTCACAGATGCTTTGCTCTGCCTTTGTGACTCACTTAGCTCCTATGATGACTAATGGCCAATCTGTTTCCTTTTTACATGTAAAATTGCCCCCAGAAATAGTTTTTCATTTAATCTTGACCAAAACCGGCTTTAAGGTAAGAGAAATTTATTTTTATTTGGACAGCCAGATTAGTTCATCTTGAAGTTATTCTAATTTATCTTAGATCTAAGACTAGAAGGAACTGTTCTGACACATTTTGAATTTAGAGCTTCTGTTTTAAAAAAAACCAGGAACCTGGCTTTTCCCTCCTTCTTTTTAATTTGGAATTTTTTTAATGACATATGCTGACTTAAAATAGGGGTTGGCCAGACAAACTACTGCCCACGGGCCAAATCTACCCTTGCTGGTTTTAGTATTATTATTACTTATTATTATTATTATAATTATTAATTTTGCGGTACTGAGAATTGAACCCATGGGCATTCTACCTCTGACCTATACCTCCTATTTTATTTTTTTATTTTGAAATGGGTCTAAGTTGTTGAGGCTAGCCTCAAACCTGAACCTGCAATCCTCTTGTCTCAGCCTCCCAAGTACTGGGATTACAGGTGTGTGCAATTGCGCCCAGCTCACTTGTTTTATTAAATAAAGTTTTATTGGAACACAGCCACATCCATTCATCTACCTATCATCTGTGGCTGCTTTGATGATACAAAGGCAGAGTCAAATAGTTGGAACAGAAACTGTTTCTTACAAAGCCAAAAGTAATTACTCTCTGGTCCTTTACAGAAAGAATGTTTGCTATCTCCTGATTTAGATACAGTGAACTTAAAAATCAGAGGAAAAAGGATATGTAAGCGCCACTGAAGTGAATTTGTATAGATGAAAAGATCATTATATTGTATCTAAAGCTTACTATAAAATGTTGCCTTGTTGTGTCCTAAGGGTTTGTTGAGAGTTGTTCCTTTCCTGAAGACCCCAGAAGCAGCAGTGTGTGTTGAACCCTCAGGTGTTAACCTGGTGGCCTTTCCAGACCACCTGCTGCAGGCTCCCTGTCTAACAGCAGACCTTCCTGCTGTGTGTGTGTGGCTTTAGTCCTGGGAGCTAGGTGAAGAGAGCTGGCATGTGGACCAGTTGTCTCTGGATCGAGAAACACAGAAGGAATAAAATTGTTGGCAGTCCTCTGGACATACCATATTTATGCAGAGTGATAAAAGGTGACTTAAAAGAAGATAGAGTAGTAGAAAAGGTACTGAATTTTCTCTCTTCTTTCTTTCCTTTTTTCCTCCCTCAGAGCTGGGGATTGAACCCAGAGGCATTCTACCTCTGAGCTATACTCCAGACCTTTTTTATTTTTATTTTCAAACAGGATCTCACTAAGTTGCTGAGGGTTATGTTGCTGAGGCTGGCCTGAAACCTGTGATCCTCCCACCTTGCTCTCCCAAGTACTGGGATTACATGGTGCATACTACCATGCGTGGCTAATTTTTCCACCTTTTCTAAGCAGTGGTGCTTGAGAAGATAAATTTTGTAATACACATATACTTGAATGTAAATATTAACATATTTCAACAATAATTTGATGATAATTGATAATATTTCTCTACATTTTTCTTTATTGCAAAGAGTATTTCCTGAAAATCAGTATTAGGACCGTGGAAGGTCATTGTAGGGTAGAGAGAAATTTGGATGTGCAATGGCTATTATCTTATTAGTCAAAACTAAGAATTATGAATTATTTTAGATGTGGAACAAATTCATTTTGTGAAAAATAATATTGCCTAATCTAACTACTACTCGAATGTATAGGGAGGGAGAAAGGAGTAGTAGGGCGGGGTAGAGGAGTGGGATGCAGAGAGAAGTACACCAAGAGCTATATGCATGTATGTTTACACCACATCAGACCTCACTGTGATGCATAACTGTAATGCAATAATGAAAGTATATAAAAAAGAAAAAAATAATATTGCCTAGAAAAATGTATCGCTACCAGTTTTTGATATAGTATTATCTACTATTTGTTTTCAGCAGTGTGTGTTAGGATTGTAATAGTGATCTTTCATGTCCCAGGAGGTAATGTAGTAAAAATCAGGAGTCCAATCTTGACCTTTTTATATCTTTGAGAGGTTGTTGTTAATATGGTGGAGGCTTCATCTGCATTGCCTGGCCTCCTGCTTAGTTTTGCTTGTCCCTGTCCTGGATCTTGCTTGCTATGACATTTAGTTGAGTTGGTAAATATGCCATGCATAGAATGAGTTGACAAGTCTTTTTGTTCAGAAAGACCTTGAGTTACCTAAAACTGTTACTTGGTTTTTGCTTAAGCTTTTCCTGATTTCTATATTCAGTTGTAGATAGTAGGGTCTATAATCAGGAATTTAGTATTTCCCAGTGGCAATTTTATTTGTATTTATAAAACTTGATATATTGTTTTTGCTGTTATGGAGGAAAGTAGGAAGGTTGTTAATTTTTCTCTGGGGGATGATGTCTAACACATTCTAGCCCCTTTATAGAGGAATATAGCAAAGATTTTTTTGTTTGTTTGTTTTTTGGTACTAGGGATTGAACCCAGGGATATTCTATCACTGAGCTGTACCCGTAGTCCTATTTTTTATTTTTAATTTTGAAAACAGGACCTCACTAAGTTGCAGCGGCTAGTGGTGAACCTGTGATCCTCCTGTCTCAGCTTCCCAAGTACTGGGATTATAGGCGTGTGCTACCGTACCCAATGTGCAAAGATTTTTTTTTGAATATTGGTACTTGCCAAACACTTTATTAAGTGCCTCCCGTGGACTATTGCATTTTTTCCTCACAATAACCCTAGAAAGTAGATGCTGTTATTATCGTCATTTCATGATTGAGTAAACAGAAGCTGAGAGCAGGCAGTAGCCCTTGTAGGCAGCGTGTGTGGGAGTGAGCAGGTGTGTGGTTGTATGGAGATCTTTCGAGGACCTGGGCCTGGAATTGCCTCTGCCGAGCTCTACAGGCGTGTTGTGTATGGGCTTGGCAATCTTGGCCCATTTGTCTTTCAGGATTTTATGGGTTTTTAATCTTCTGTATCTTGTTTACACTTTGTTCCTCTTGGCTTTGTCTGAGAAAAGTTTCCAGAGATTGCAAGGAAATGATCAGGGGAGGTTGTGCATATTTTCAGTATAAACACTATTTCCAGGGGCACTCTCGGTGACCCTTCCCCTGCCCTCGCCACGTTACCGTGGCATTTCGACGGTAGTGAGGACAACAATAAAATCAATGCTTTCATGCTTAATCATTTTCCTACTTATAGACATGAGAAATTCCATCCTGAGGACATTTTTACAGAGCTATTAACTCCTTCCTAAAGATGCCATGGGAAATAGATGGATTGGTTACAAAATAACTTTAGAATCAGCATTTTCAATAGGTTTTCCCTTAGAGTTTGGTCATTTGGATTCTTTACTTAATATATGGAAATGGCAGATTAAATGGAGGAAAGATGACATACCTAATATTCTGATTAACATGAATGGTTTATTTTAATTAAACTGTTACTAATCTTCAATGTCCTTCATTTAATTCAGCATTCATAACCCTGAGACTTAGTTGTGAGTGCTTTTGCATACCTCTGGTACTATTACCTTGAGAAATGTTCAACAAAGAAATGCTCCCTCCTCTCCCTCCCTTCCCCATCCCTGATCTCTCTTTCTCTTTCAACTTGTAAAATTTAGGCATAGAGAAAAATCTTCCCTCTGGTCCAGTTAAGCAGCATAAGCACCTAATAATACTGCATCTGCTCTTAAAGTTGTAAATGTAGTGTTTCTGGATGAGGTGACGTTTACTAAAAAGCAAATTTAATCTGCCTCTGAGGTTTTATCTTTTTAAAGTTCATTTTGCCTTCCAAAAGAGTGTATTATTTTTTGGAATTTATGGGGCATCGTGAAGCAGAATCTGCCACGTGCTCTACAGAGCGCTCCTCCCCTTCCCTCCTGCTCGCACCGCCAAGTCTTTCCATTCCTTTTTCTCCTCCATTTATCTTCTCCTCGCTACTCCTCTCTATCCCGGGGGCTTTAGTTCTTACAAACCATGCCAGTGATATTATTTTATCTTGCTTTATTAACCTCTTGTTGATGTGGAACTTTTCTGTTGTTTGCTCCTTTGGCCAGTAGCTCTAGGTCCTATCATGTCATCATTCACTGTTCACTTAGATTATTTTGTTTACATTGATCCCCAGTTATGTTCTAGGCATGGGTATTAAGGATGCAGAGTAGATTTCAGTTCTCCAGGGGCCTGCTGCTCAGGGAGTAAGGATTGGGATGACAGACCACCCAATATACTGTATTTGTGTGTGTGTGTGTGTGGTACTGGGAATTAAACCCAGGGGCATTCTACCTCCAAGCTACACCCCTGACCCTACTTTATTTTATTTTATTTTTTTGTTTTGAAACGGTCTCACCAAGTTGCAGAGGGCCTCATTAAATTGCTAAGGCTGGTCAGGAACCTGCAATCCTCTCGTCTCAGCCTCCCAAGTACTGGGATTACAGGTGTGCACCACCATGCCCGGCTTCAAATGTACCTTAGTGTAGTGATTCTCAACCAGGCCAGTTTTGCTCCCCAAGGGACATCAGTCAATGTCAGTTATTGTCACATTGTGTGGGATGGGGAGGCGGGGGCAGTGCCATTGATATCCTGGTGGGTAGAAGCCAGAGATGCTGGGAAACACTCTACAACTCACAGATCTTCCCCCAGGAACCTTCCAGCCCCAAGTGTCTTCAGTGTCAAAGTGGAAAAACTCAGGCGCGATGTGATAATTGCTATACTCCAAGCCACTGCTGTGGTTTTAGTGTTCTCTGCCTGGCACTGTTCCGTGGCACAGTCGTATGTGTGTATCACTATCACCTCTCCTTTGGCTTAGGGGCCTGGGGAAGCTGAGTTGAATCCCAAGCACAGGGTAGAAGGCTCTTGCAAGTAAAGGGCAGAGGGAGTGGTGTGCGCAGCCCCACCTGGAGGTGCCAGTTAGGGGCACCCGGGGAACTGCAAGTTGTTGATTTTGTCTAAGGCTGGAAGCTAAGGGAGAAAGCTGGGAGATGAGGAGGGAAGTAACTCATGAAGAGGTGGTAGAAATTGAAAAGTAGAAGCTGGAATGTAGGTGGCTTCGTATGCCAGTCTAAGTCACTGGCCTTTATAAAAGACCATAGGAAACCAAATAGGGTTTCAAGTGGGTAGTTACATGTTCAGATCTGTCTCTTAGAAGGGTGACTTCAGAGGTTTTTAGGAGGAATGGTTGGAAGGACACAGAGATAAGGAGTCGATTAGGAGGCCATTGCAGTCATTTGTAAGAAATGAGCCAAGAGAGTGACAGTAGGGATGGAAAGTAGTAGAATTTGGGAGCTGTTAAGGAAGTGGAATGAGTCAGTTGGGGTGCCAGGGACAGGGGGAGAAGTTAGGATTGAGTCACTGATTGCTGACTTTGGTAAGCAGATAAAGTGTATGGACCCATCCTGCAAAGGAAGGTATGCAAGTCTGAACAACAGTAACAGTCTTTTAGGGGATGTCTGTCCTTCCTGTCAGCTCTAGGTCTAGTCCAAAGATCCCAAAGTTAAGCCAGCCATTCCAGTACAGCCAAACACACAAGGGTTGGCGCAATAACAGCTCTTTATGAGCAGGAGCATAGAATGGGCACATTAAGTTGCTGCTGGGTCGCATCCTGTGTCATGGCAGCAGAGGGGACTCCATGGATGGCAGGTGGCTGCCTTTGGTATTGTTCTCTGAGCAGGTCTCCTTTGTTCTTTGTAGCTCATCTGGAATGGGTGTATAATTCATGTTCCAGCTCAGTGTCACCTCCTCAGAGAGTTTTTCTCTGATTTCTGATGGAAAGTAAGGACCTGGTTTTTAATTGCCCTATTGGAGGTTCAACAGGGCGCATGTTATCTGCAGTCATCTAGTTAGATTGCTTGTTTTGCTTCCTGTGCCACTGTTGTTATTGATGTGTCGGTTGAAAGAGTGGGAGGTGCCTTCGCTGATGCATTTACTTTGAATTCCTATTACCTGTCATAGTATCTAGCTCTGTGTGTGTGTGTGTGTTACTGGGGATTGAATCCAGGAACATTCTACCTCTGAGGCATATACCCCCAGCCCTATTTTTAAATTTTTATTTTGAAACAGGGTCTTGCTATATTGATGAGAGTCTCACTACTTGCTGAGGCTGTTCTTGAACTTGTGATCCTCCTGTCTCAGCCTCCTAAGTACTGGGATTGTAGGCATGGGCCACCACACCCAATTCAATGTGTTTTTTGGAAGAAGGAATAAATGCATGAGAGTCTAACAGAATGTTAGGAGGAGCAGATTCTTTATTTTTTGGTTTCTTTTTTGGTGTGGGAGAGGAGGAGGAATTCAATTTTGGATGTAAGTTTTAGGAATATAGGAAGGAATATAGATATGTTCAGTGGGCCATTAAAGGGTCATGAAATACAAATCTGAAGCTCTGGGGGAAAATTACAATAAAGATAGCTAATGATTTATGGAGCCCTTACCATGTTCTAGTTCTGTGCATTTTGTTGGTCTTAGGAAAGCAGAGCTATAGATCGATGGAGGTGGAACTTGCAAGTATTGATTGGTAATGTCTGCAGTGTGTGTGGGGAAAAAAAAAAAAACAAAAAAAAAAACAGGAACAGAATCCCCAGGAACACTGATGTGTACAAAATGAGTGACGAAAGAGGCATCTCTAGAAGAAGCAGCCAGAGGGGCAAGGGCCTGGAGAAATCTGGGAGAGTGTGGTGTTGAGAATCCAGGGGAATGGTCCCGGAGGAGGCATCGCTGGGTGCCGCAGAGCGATCAGAGGTGCCTGTGGATTTGAGTGTCAAAAGAAGTGACGGTGGGTTCTTTTGTTAACCAATTTCTCTGTAGCTTCCACATATGATAAAGGGATAGAGACTCTAATGGAGGGATGGAGGGGGTTTAAGGGAGGGAAGGAGACGTAACGAAGGTAGCAGTTTAAGTACTGCCGTGTACATATATGAAATTTTCAGTATGACTCAATGACATGTATGGGGACGGGGAGGGAAGCACAACAGGTGTTGTGTACATGTGTCTTCATATCACTCTATCTCATCATGATGTGTAATTATAACATGCCAATAAAATTATATTAAAAATGACAGTGGGACAAGCTGCTTCAGGAAACGCGGGGGAAAGGAAACAGGTGAAGGGTTTGAGCATTTCAGTCTGCCATTGGGAAAGAGTCAGTGGTGAGGGAGAACTGGAGAATGCAGGGAAGGGAGGAAATTGTTACTGTGTAGTTTCTGGGGAGGCAGGAGTTCTTGGTAACAAGAACATTTGGGTGGAATAATGTTCTCAGCCATACTTGTTAGTCTCCCTCCCCCACAGAAACTCTGATTTTTCTTGTTCTGTAATTTCCCAGTGGAACAAGAGGAGAACCTTGCAGGACACCACAGTGTCACCCTGGTTCATCGGCAGGCAGGCAGGTCTGGGGCCGGTGGGGTGCTGTGGGCTGCACCTACTGCCTCAGCAGCAAGGGCGGAGCCTGTGGGAGGCCTGGGCCTTAGCTTCCCTCACTAGCATCGGTTTTTAGCTTGGTGTTTCTCGCCCTGGCTTCCCTTGGTTGCATTCTCACTTATTTCTCTTTGGCCTAGAGTTCTGGTTACATGAAAGTCATTTCCTACAGCAGTCAGGTTGCTGGCAGTGAAATGCTCAGCAATGTCACATCTGCACATTTGATGGGGGAAAAACTAGATTACATATGCAGCTTACAAATTGGAAAATTTGCATCAACTTTTTTTTGTGACAGGAATTAGGTTTTTGAATGGGAAAGTAGAGCTACCATTTTTGGAATGTGCTCTCCAAATATAAAAATGTACCTTAGTTTACTGATATGTGAATTCTAAATTTTCACCTTGCTGGAGATTTTCAGTATTTATATCTAGCTTTAACATGCCCATAGATGATGGAGCTAGCGAATACAGACTGAAAATAAGTATTTTTCTTTTTGGTGCTTTTTAAAGGGCATATATTTGATAGAATTTTTAAAAAAATGTATTGACTTAGCTGGGTGTGGTGACGCATGCCTGTAATTCCAGTACTTGGGAAGCTGAGATAGGAGGATCACAGGTTCAAGGTCATTCTCAGTAACTTAGCTAGGTTCTCAGCAACTTAGTGAGACCCTGTTTAAAAAAAAATAGGACTGGAGTATAACTCAGAGATAGAATGCCTGTGGGTTCAATTCTTAGTACCTCTTAGTAAGAACAAGTACTGACTTATTTATTTAAAAAATTTCTCCTATAATTTTTACTGCAGACTCTAGAGCCTAGGATGTTATTTCTTTGGATAACCTATTTTAAAAAGTGTGAATGAATTATATGATAGCATGTGAAAAACCTACAAAAATAGTTATCTGTAGGGCTTTTTAAAAATAAAACTAGCCCCTTCCATCAAAGGTAATAGTTATGCTCTCAGCAAAATGAAGAGTGGTCAAAATATCTTGAGTAGACATTTGATTCTTGCTAAAACAAAACTGGTATGTGGATCTGGGTCTGGGAGAGACTGGGTAGAGAAGGAGGATGATGTAGGAAGAGAGGCCTGGTGTGCAGGTCACAGATGGTCAGGCATGGGCTCCAGTTTCTAGTAATGTCAGTGAGTTATGTGACTGACCCAGAGGTACATCCAGGATGAGACCTTTTGGCATTTCTTAGCTTTTTTTTTTTTTTTTTTGCGGTACTGGGGATTGAACTCAGTGGCGTTCTACCTCCGAGCTATATCCCCAGCCCTATTTTTTATTCTTTATTTTGAAACCGAGTCTCACTAAGTTGCGGAGTGCCTCACTAGGTAGCTGAGGTTGGCCGCGAACCCGGATCCTCCGGTCTCAGCCTCCCGAATGCTGGGATTACAAGCATGTGCCACCAGGCCCGGCTTATTTCTTAGCATTTTGTTGTCAGGACTTCTTTACACTCTGAAAATTTATTGAGGACACCAGAGAATTTAGTTTATATATGTTATTGTGATCATTATATACTGTATTAGAAATTGGAACTGAGGAAATTTAAAAATGTGAATTCATTAAAAATATCAATTATAATTTCATCAATTCTTATGTAAGTAGCATGTTTTTAATGAAAAATGACTCTTTTTAAAAATTCAGTGAGAAAGAGTAAAGAAGCATATGTTCTCCCTAATATGCGGATGTTAGGGAGAAGATGGGGCATAAGAGGGTCCTTAGATGAAAAAGTAGAGACCCTCGATAAACAAAGAAGTTGATTTAACCGAAGGGAATGGACGGGGGTGGGGGGGCATCCTAACGCACATGATGTACTTACACAATTATATCAAGGTCACTCACTGAACTGAACTTGAGAGGGAGGGAGGGCGAGGGAGCGGGGTGGGAATTGGGGAAGGGGTCAGATGAGAAATGTGTGCACATTTGTCTCTATCAATTTGTACCTAACAAAGATGTATACATACAAAGCACGAATTATTACAATAAAAAAAATTCAGTGAGAAGAATGTCCTTGCTGTGCATTTTTGTCAATGTTAGTAATGTATAGCTGAATTGAAGACAACTAGTTTCTTAAATCTGCTTCTGCATTTAATTTGTCATTTAGATTAGTTCTCTTTAAGTCATGAGAGAGGGAGAGTAAAAACAAATTACACTGTAGTAGTATTAAGGGAATAACCTGGAGTTCATGGACCCCTGAATGGAGTTCAGGGACCTCCTGGGGAGTCCCTGGACCAGGCTTGGAGGACCACTGCACTACACTACCCATTTCTTGAGGGCAGAGACCACTCACTACCTTGGTTTCCTTGGGGCCTGGTAAAATATTCTGTATGTTGATTCAGCGTGCTTCCTGGTTCAACTCTCCCCTATAAATTTCCAGGGAAGGGAACTGTCCAGTGAGTCGGGCTAAGACTTCCTTTTCACAAAAGGCTTTCTCCTTAATTAGTCATGCTGCAGCAATCCCCCTAGTGCCTTTTACTCAGCTGCCACAGAAATGCCACTGTCGCCTTTCACCGTGCCTGTCGACATTGTAGACTGGTTACAAATCGAGATAAGGACTGTAGGAAAAAATAGTCCCTTTTCAGCACAATGAATTCTAGGAAGTCTTCCAGGTTGCTGGGAGAAAGAGGCTAGAACTGTTTCCTAGGAATGGAGTGGTAAATCTCTGAAGAAGTTGTGGGGGGGCTTAGCTGGCAAATGGGATCCGAGGTGTTCCCCAGGAACCATATGCTGTTCTCCAATTCACATTTTCTGCACAAGGTGGTGGCAGGTGCCTAGAGGGTGAGTGGGAAGCAGTAATCAGCTCTCCAAGGTAACAGCGTTTTCATTTACCAAATGTTAGGTTAATGTGCTCCAAACTGATGGTGGAAATATGCAAACTTAGGCTGAAAATATGCAGACTGCTAGGATTAAGTTTTCAGACCTTTGATAAAATTAGGTAAACAATATCAAAAGGTATCTGGAAAATATGTGGTAAGTCTTGTATTAAACAAGCATGTGTACACCTGGCAACATTTGCATTGGAGCAAATTTATCAGGAAAGATCTTTATAATATAGCAGTGTAAGAACAGCTGCTTCTGCTTTTTTTTTTTTTTTTTGCCTTGCAAAGAAATGGAAGCAAAGAGATTTTTTAAAACAGCATGGTTTTGTCTGCTTTTCCTGAATGAGCAGTGGCATTTTCTAATGCTTGCCTCTTGGGCATGTAAGTCATCGTGGTACATTCTTACTAATAGTCTGTGCACTTCTTTCTCTGTCCTTTTCTTCCGGGCCTTCTGCTGCCACCTTTAGCGCTTCAGCATGGAAGGGATCTCAAATGTCATTCAGAATGGCCTCCGCCACACCTTTGGAAATTCAGGTGGAGAGAAACAGGTGCTTGGTTATTCTTATTTTCCTTATTCTCTGCTTTTTCATTTTCTGTATAAGATTCTGAAAGTTGGCAGTTTTATTAATTTACTAAGATCATTGCTTAAAAGAGAAGTGACAGTTCATTATGTGTATAGTCTTGATAATGAACACATTCCCTGTGGGGAAAAGCATTTTCCAAATTGGACCATAGACTAAATGCATTCTTAAGATGTGTTTCAGAGCTCTATTTCTCACTCCTGTATCTAAACAAGTAGATATTAACATATTGACATAATGAATTGCATGTGTAGAAAATCTGATTGTGAAAATGACTAAACTAGAATATGCTGCTCTAATTCTATAAATCTAGGAAACAAGATCTCATTTTGGGGAGATGTTGATATCTTTGAATCTAGAGTTTTAGGTAAAAAAATGAATAGAGCGTATTTTACCTCTTTTCAGTGAAATTCATGTGTTTTCAAAGTGTATTATATAGTCACCCAACTCTTGTCTGCCAAGTGACACATGGGACATCATTTATACAAAATTATGCATGGTAAACTATACAGTCTAATTTATAGTAATTTACTTTTTATTTATATTTTCGTATAGTAATTTAAAGGACTGTCACAGACATGGGAAACACATCTACATTCATAAGTGTGCTTTTAAAATGACTTCACCATTTGGCATTTTCACTTCAAAAAGAAAACTTTTTAAAATTAGCTCTTATGCAGAGATTAAGGTGTGCAGAAAGTAGCTTGTAGGCAGTTTATCAAAAGAATCAATGCCTAGAATATTTTTTTTTCTTAAACCAAAGGCTCTTGTGTTTTACTAAAGAAGGGAAATGGTTGCTGTTGAAGAGACTGGCTTCATGTTGGCATTTACAGCTCAGAAAGGGTGTCCATGAAAGGATGGTCACATTTTTTGTTTTTATTCTGGTGCCTCTCACCTTTCTCAACGCCTGAGATCGAAGAATAATTTCCAAACTGACCTGATCCATGGGAGCAGGGCAGGGGCCTGACAGCATAGCCGGTGAGCCTGCAGGCCAGGGGCCAGGTTCTGGTGCTTCCCTGAGTTCTTTGACATGTGTTAGGGGTGAAGCCCCACCAGACATGTTTCCGGCGTTTGGGGTGTTCTTTACAAACACAAGTATTTGGTTATACAGCTGGGCCTCGCCTTGGAGAAGTCTATTTCAGGAGATGGCGAGCACTAAGTTTCTTAAAGGTTGAAGAATTCACTTTACATTCTGGACCACAGGTTCCAGTTATTGTTAAGAAACGTTCTTTATCTTGTTTTTCAGTTGTGGGTGGGATAAGGTCACTCAGTGACCATTAGCAATAGAGCTGAGATTTAGAGCACAGGCTAACTTGGGTGAGGCTGGAGAGATTTGAAGTGCAAACCACTGGCTTTCTAGGTTAGCACACAGAAGTGGTACTGAACTATGTGTTTTTTCGGGTGGTTAGAATAGTAGGATAAGGACAGTCATTTTTGGATTATGCTTTCATGGGATCTAGTTTTAGGATATATTTTGATGCTTATAAACCTATAAAGTAGTGAGGTAGGCAGTTTGTCTCAATTTCAGAGATTAACTTTAATAATTCATTTCCCCCTTAGGCCTTTTCTCCCTTCACTTTTCTTATCACTTTTAGTACCTAAAACATTTATAATTACTTACACAGTGATTTAAAATACTAATAATATGCTTCTGAAATTATTTGGGTGTGTCTTTGTTGGTTTCTGGGAGAAGCTGGTTGTGTTTATTTTTCAAGTTGACATGTAATTCATGTTGACTATTTTGTTTAACCAGAATCAGAATGGTCTGAAACAATTATTTGGCTGTCAAAATTATTTTTTTGACGCAGAGCTGTTAAAACTATGTTTTTAGTTTAATTAGTATTTTTTAAGTGTGTTGAAAACATGCAAGGGTTATGTTAGCTAGGACTTCACTTTAAAAATTAACAAACTGAACAGATCATCCTCAGACCTAGTCTTGTGAAATTTTCAATAACGGACGCACAGAAAACTCATTGTGTTGACATAAGGCTTGTAAGAAATAGAAGTGGGGGGAAAAAAGAGCTCTAGCTGAGAGTATGATATTGTTATTATAAGGTGCAATATATCTGTGTTTTCATTACCAAAGTAGATGTTTTAAAATAGACCTTCTAGTAATTATCAATTTTTTATGTTAATTCAAATTTAAATGACACTTTTTTTTTTTAACTCGGCAGTATTTGACAACAGTTATTCCCTATGAGAAAAAAAATGGACCACCATCTGTTGAAGATCTTCAAATATTAACAAAAAGTAAGCAAAGATAAAATTAAACTGTTATTTACTTTTGCTCATTCTTAAACTCGTTTTTAGTTGCCTGATTTTGTTGCTTTTGCTGTTGTTTTTTCAATGTAAGATAATAAATGATGGATGTCATAGTTTATTCTTATGAGAATGAAATAAAAAATGGCTGTAATATCAAGCACAACTCTAATTCTAGTGTCAATTTGTAATTGTTCTACTTTTCTTCTTGTAATATTTATGAGCTAGATTTTGGGGGAAAATGTAGCTTGAATGTCCATTACCTCTTCTGTAAGAACATAACCATTTATCAGTGAATAAAATGCTTTGTGGATCTTACGTAACTATGACTGTCAGTAACCGAATAGGAAGGATTTATGGTAAACACTCTCCTTTCTTATGAATGTAGAAGCCAAGGTGGTAGTTCTAGGCAGAACATAAATTGATAGTAATGTCCTAAGAGCACACATTCACTAAGCAAGTATTTGGTGAAGGCCTGCTCTGTACCAGGCCATTTTCTGAGTACTTGGGATACTTCAATAAAGAAAGCAGACAAAGATATTCAGCCTTTAAGGAGCTTGTGATTTCAAATAATTTGTGAGATTTAAATATGCATTATATCTAGTATATACTATGATAAACCATAAATGAGCCTGGAATTCTGGTTCTAACCAGTTATTTTCAGGGATATCCTTGAAAGTCACTTGGGCACATTGTAAAACCAATATAAAATATTTGTTCCATTTACCTCATAGCAAATAAATTATGTGTGATTTAGGGTAATTGGCCCTATTTTCATTGCCTTTAAAATAAATGAGGGGATTGAATTTGCTAATCAATTAGGTTCTTTCTAATTGTAAATATTTATTATGATTGCTAATTAGGAGGGAGCCAAAGGAGAAAGCATGACATGGATGGATATTAATGATGGTATTTATTTTGTAAATTGAGGGCATGGAAGGAGGGGAAGTAGGGAAAATAAGGGGAGAGCAAGTCTTATTTCCTACCGCCTGCCTGCTAACCTAAAGCTTTTTAGTTTAATGGTGAACAATACTTAAAAAAAGATCTTACATTTAGATATGGACAAAGGAAGTGATGATGGCCAATCTCAGAAGCGAGGGATGAACCTGGTGGCCAGCCCTCTAATTTTCAGGAAGAGATTGCAAATTTATGAATGTCCAAGACCTCATAGGGGATAATCATTCACAGGACTGGATCTCTAAATTCTCAGGCAACTTTACTTTGAATTCTGCTGGCTTTTGTAATGTGATTTCATATAGCAGTTAAAAAATTCTAAAACATGATTGGAAATGAAAATACTGACATAGTCCTATAAAGGAGGGAACATAATCATTGCTCAGAAGCCAGGAATTACTGGCAGGCCTCAACTTCTCAGATCAAGGCCAAATCAAGAGTCACGGAGGTTCTATCCTCACAGTGCCTTTAGGTTGATTCTTAGATGATATCTTCATAAAGTGACAGAGTTTGGAATCTTTGGATTTTGTGGCTGATGGAATGAATGAATGTCCAGGCTGAGATAGTTGTGGTGACAGAATTGTTGGGAAGACAATAGTTGGAAGGGTGACCTTCACTTTGAAAGTTAAAAAAATGGTTATCTCATGAAAAACTTTGGAGAGGACCAGCACCTCTGTCAGTCAAAGGAAGAGCCCTGCCAGGCATGGTGGCACACGTCTATAATCCCAGTACTTGGGAGGCTGACACAGGAGGATCTCAAGTTCCTCCTTTGAGACAAGGCTCAGCAACTTAGGGAGACTTTCAGCAACATATTGAGACCCTGTTTTGAAAACAAAAAAATTAAAAGGGCTAGGGATGTAGCTTGAGGGTAGAATGCCTCTGGGTTTAGCCTCTAGTGCCGAAAAAAAAAAAAAAAGAAGAGTCCTGTGGACATAGTCACAGTGTTTATGAATATATGTCCTTGTAAAAAGCTGCTAGTAGGTGCAGTAATAGCAGTAATGAGAATTCTCTTAGTGCGAGTCCTGTTCATTTTGGCTCATACCAGGTACAATTGTTAGTCTTTTATATCTGCCTGAGTAACTTGATACTCATACATGCATTGTGACGGATCTGGTTACTCTTCTCGTTGGTTGAGTAACCTGGTATGTTGAGTGGTTAAGTAACTTGCTCAAAGTCACCTAATTAAGGAAGTAGTAGAGCCAGGTTTTCAACCCAGGCAGGCTGACTTGACAATTATGTTGTTTTGTGATACAACTTGGGAAAAATAGTGGGGTGTTTTCACCAGACACTGTGGAGGAAATCAGGATTGGCAATCACTGTTAAAGTACAATATCTACCTGGATGACCTAAATTAAAAACCAAAAAGCAAAACGTTATACTGAGTGGCTGTTTGTTTCTGTTTGATCTTTACTGAGAAAATAAAAATTGTTGGGTCTGGGCACAGAGCTCGGTGGGAGAGCATTTGCCTAGCTTGAGTGAGGTCATGGGTTTCAATCCCCAGTACCGAAAAAGAAAAAAGTAAAGGTTTCCTTTAGTATGTGGCTGATTCCTCAGCTTCTTCCACTGCAAAGAAGGATGTAGATAGCCAGGCAGGTTCACGGTGCTGCTTCATGGAAGCCCATTCTTCATTTGGTCTTTTCTTAAAAAGTCTCTAAGAAGTCTGACAGTGTGCTCCTTGGAGAGTAGCGTTCACTGTCCGTTTACTTGGGAGTTTCTCTTGTACATGAGATGAGCACTAAGTCCCTCCCGATCTGCAGAGCTCATCAAAGTACACATTATAGTAACATACTTTCCAGTGTCTCTAGGACAAAACAGAGGCATTGTGTACATAGCCCATTTCCTCTTTTGTGCCTCCAGTGTTTGGGAATTTTAAATCAGGGAAATAACTCTGACTTACTCAGCTAAAATTCTTGAAGCCAGAAGTGGTGGTACACGCTTGTAATCCTAGTACTTGGGAGGCTGAGAGAGGAGGATCACAGGTTCGAGGACAGTCTCAGCAAGTAGCGAGAGTCTCATCAACCTAATGAGACCCTGTTTCCAAACAAAAATAAAATTGGGCTGGGGGTGTAGCTCAGAGGTCGAATGCCCCTGGGCTCAATCCCCAGTGCCACAAAAATAAATAAATAAATAAATAAATAAATAAATAAATAAGTAAGTAAAATTCTTGAGCCTTTATTCCCTTCTCCAGAAAATAATCTTTAATTAATAAATATTAGGGCACCAGTATTTGAAATTAAATATTATTTTGACCTAATTTTCAAATTGTTGACTTTCCCCCCTGTATTCTGCAGTTCTTCGTGCCATGAAGGAAGACAGTGAAAAAGTTCCAAGCTTGTTAACCGACTATATCCTGAAAGGTGAGTTTTATTTTTATTTTTATTTTTTTTTATTTTTATTTTTTTTGCGGTACTGGGGATTGAACTCAGGGGCATTCTACCTCCAAGCTATACCCCCAGCCCTATTTTTTATTCTTTATTTTGAAACCGAGTCTCACTAAGTTGTGGAGTGCCTCACTAAGTAGCTGAGGCTGGCCACGAACCCGGATCCTCCGGTCTCAGCCTCCCGAATGCTGGGATTACAAGCGTGTGCCACCACGCCCGGCTGAAAGGTGAGTTTTATAATGGTGCCTGGTGCTGTGGTTGGAAAGTTTTGACTAGTCAGTGAATGCATCGTCTTGTAGATTAAAAAGTAACTTCCAAATGCACAATTTTATTAATCGTATTGTACAGTGTGAAGATATGTGGCTGGCATCTGCTACTAACATTTATGGTTATAAAGAATTTAACTCATGTGAGGTCTTGGGCTGGAAATAGTTCCCACAGCTGAATTGTAAACATTGAGGGAGGCAGTGGAGAGAAATTAATAAGACCCTGCCATAATTATGTGGTATCAAACATGGACGAGCTGAGCCTGGGAGGTTTGAAAACGGTGGTCTCTGTCATCTTGAGGACAGTAGAGAATGAAGGACAGATCATCAGTGAGGCTAGACGAAGAGGAACCAGTTAACAGAGCCAAGGGGAACCCGAAGGGGGTGGTGTGAGGGAGAGGGAGAGGGAAGGGGAAAGTAAAAGGAATGACTTTCATAAACATGGGACAGTGAAAAATGAGCCATAAATCTTAAGACCAAGATCAAGATCCCAGAGCGGGGAATATTGATGAGGCAAAAGATAGAGATGTCAAGGGATCACTGCCGGGGAAAGGGCAAGGAAGGATGATAAAGAGGGCGCTGACGAGCATAGTCAGTTCTAGGAAAAACTGATACTTTTCAATGAAATTGTTTTTAAAAAGCAGCAGTTAAGCACAAGTCACAATAGCCAACTTATGGAGCCAATCCAGGTGTCCATCAACAGGTGAATGGATTACAAAACTATGGGAAATACACACAATGGAATTCTACTCAGCAATAAAGAAGGATAAAATAGTGTCATTTGCAAGAAAATGGAAGGACCTGGAGAACATTAAGTGAGATTAGCCAGTCACAGAAAGTGAATTTCTTTAATATGCGCAAGCTAGGGAGTAGCTAGTATACCAGAAGGACTCAAGGTAATGGAGGAGAAACCTCATGGAGCCAGGGAAGGGGTGGGGGCTCATTATTGGAAATAGTAATATCAACTGTGTATACATGTGAAAATCCCAATGTCAATCTTAGTACCCGATATGGGAGAGGGGGAGACAGAAAAGTGGCGGGCACCAAGTGCTGTGTGCATGTATGTCAATGTCAACATGATATTCATTATGATGTGAGACCATAATGCACCAATAAAAGCATATAAAAATAAAGAAAAAAAAATCACAAAATGCATCTTGTGGCATTTGATCAGATTTGAAGAGCAACCTTCTTCCAGTAACAGAAATCCTCTTCTCCTTTGGGTTATCACTCAGCTGAGCACAAGGAAGGGTAGGATTTCTGAGATGTTCAACATCTTAGATGGGCCTTTTCTTCAACCATAGTTCATAAAAAGGGAAGGGGGATCAAAGTGAATAATGCCTAAGTATCACTTGTGAGAGATTAGACATGGACGTAAAACCAGGACCCAGCCATTAGTGGGTTAACAAGGGGGTCAAAAAGACTGAATCTGCAGTTTTTAAATGTACTGTTTTTTGACGGATGGCTTTCTCTTCCTATTAAATTCTGATTTTTTTTATACCTGACTTTTTTGTTTGCTTTTGTGTTATGCTAGCATTGGTATGAAAGCTGGATTGTTCTGAGGTTTGTTCTTCTAGATGTGAAACAGGAATGAGATGAACACAAAGAACATGTCTTAATTATAGTGGGTCTCTAGGGCACTGTCCCCAGGGCCAGCCAGAGAGTGTGCTTTGGAAGCGTTCTCTCTCTGTCTTGTATCTCAGCCTTTGCCCAAATGGAGGGATGTTATGACCCACAAAGCAGAGTGCTTTAAGGGAAGATGTTTCGGTCCTTCACTCTGAACACCTGGGACTGTAACTAGGCTCCCCTGCATGCCTTAGGAAGGCAGCACTCATCTAGTTCTGCTCCTCGTGCTCAGGCCACTGGCTCCCGTCTGTAGCACAGTCTGTGCAGACCATACCTGCTTCTGATGAGCTGTCAGCCTGCATGTGTAGTGCTTTTGTTTTTGTGTTGTGAGGACTGGGTGGAAAAGAAGCTAGGACTCAGACTCCAGCAGTGAACCCGTAGTCCAGAGAATGAAGAGCGGAGTGACACCGAGGGGTCAAGTGTAGGCCAAGGCGCTGATGCTGATGTGGGCTAGTTCAGGATGCTCTTTTCCACCCATGCTGGAAATTCATTGCCGGGGAGAATGGTCCTGCCCTTGTCTGGCTCGACTTTGTCATCATTTTAACACAGATGAGTGTGGCTTGGCTGTCAAAATACAGCAGCTTAGTTTAATGCAAAGGTCCGTAGTGAAAGAAGGTGGAGAAGGACCTCATTGGGCCTGAGAGGGAGGATGGGCACCATGTGGACTAATTCAGCTTCTTCCCACACTTACTTATCCCACCGTAACCTGCTCCTCTCTCCCACCACCTTCAACAGTGCCAGAGGCCAGTCATGGCGGGCTGGCTGCTGCTGTGCTGATCTTAGATAGCAGTGCAAATGTGTGCAGAATTTTGGATCCTTCTTTGACTTCACCGGGGAGCCTGTGTGCTGTTACAAGTCTCATGGTACTATAGGGCTAAAGTTATGGGCTTGCCTTGCTCAGTGGTACCCTTAGACACATGGCCTTTTGGTGTCTCATTTCTGGGAAATTATTGTGTCTTGAGATCATCACATTGTTGGATTTAGTTTCTTAAAATCTTTAAGTCTTTACTATCGTAGATACTTGCATTACCTCATTAAGACCTGATTACTTAATGGTGCTTTTTATATACATATTAAGTGTATATAAAATGTATATGTTTGGTGTAAATATATACAAATGACACATCCCTATCTAAAAGTTTTTTTCTTCTTCTCCAGTCCTGTGTCCTACATAGAGCAGCATTTACCTTCCATGGACTATGGCTCGATTTACTATAACATCATTCTGAAAGCTGCCTACAACCTTCCTGCTATTGGAAACCCAGCACACTTGAACTTGGGTTTGTGATTCAGTATTAATAGATCATGACTTCACTTATTATAAAACCAAGAGAACTATGGCGCTCTGTAGAATTCTAGAGAGGGTTTTTTGGCAAATCTAACAATTATGAACTGTCCTCTGAACTTTGTAGAGTAAGGGAGAGTGATATCAACTGTGCATGTACAGTTACATTTTTCATTAACTGGCAGTATGCCCATTTGTTTTTATGGCTTTCTATGTCTGAATTGCACTGAAGAACTGAGACATTGGGAAATGTACGGCTCTTTTTCAGTGACGGCAAGAACACTGATTTTTTAAAGAAGCGAACTGTCAGTATATTACCTACCAGTGTTTCGAAGCAGCAGCACCGGAATGCACATTACTTTGGCCTGACTTCAGTGAACGTCAACCCATTGGAGGACTGGTTTTATAGCTTGCTGTTCACACTCTACCATTTACCATGTTCAGAGTCTCGCACTCACTTTAGATGTTTGTGTTTTGTCTCGTGTCTGTGAAGAAGCACACTTTCAAAGGAGTTTGCGCCCTTCAAGGTGCTCATGAAGCCGAGTGCTGCAGCACTGCCCCTTCCCACCACGTGGCTTTCCTCACTCCTGTCCTCCAGTACTAATTCTAGAAACAGCTACTTGTGGCTACATCACTAATCATGAACAATTTTGCCAGTTTCAATCAAGTTGATGGCATTTAATAAATGTAAAAATAATATATATCAAAGAGTGTTTGTTGTTTTTGTTTTCCTCTTACGCTGCTAGATTCTTTCACTGAATTCCATGCAGTCTTCTACTACAGTGTGTGAGTTCTGAGGCCCTGTTAGCCTGACCATGATGCTGAAGTGGGGAGGGACTTTCCCAGGTCATGCTGCTCTCTTCCCAGGGCTCAGCCCGCCCATCAGCCTGGCTGCTCTCTCCCTAGCTTTAATAAGTGTTTGCATGGCACCTGCATGAGGGGGCTTTTAAACTTCCATGTAAGCATCCAGGACTATTCACATTCCTTACTCCGCTTAGTAACTGAGGCACTAATGACTGTGGACGCAGTAGCTTGAAGTCTGCTTGCATGTACATATAAATACTCCCAAATCTGAAGAAATCCGATATCTGAAACATTTCTGGTGCCAACCACTTGGAATCCAGGGATCCTCAACCTGTACTGATGGTGAGCACGTCTCAGCCCTGTGCTCCACCTCCTGAAGAACAGTGCCCTGTGCAGTGGGCGCCTGTATCTTTTCTGCAAAGGATTCCTTGGGAAAGGGCCACCTGCTGAGAGGGACACAGGGCTTCTTGTGAGATGGAAAACTTTAAAACAGAAGGACCATTCGTCTTTCTGATCCCAGATAAGGAGTCTTTTTGAAAGTTACACTGTGTGATTTCTTCTCAGAGTATTTATTTGCTGCCAAGAACCAAGTTGCAAATCATCCCCCTTACAGCTTTGCTTTTTGAAGAAAACAAAAACAAAAAAACTGTAGAACTACGGTGCACTCCAAGTGCCATATATCTATTTTATTCTTCAGGAAATTATATTTGTTTTTCTTTTACAAGAGCACAACAGGAACCAAAGTAAGAGTAATAGATACAGCACTCAGGATAAATCATATCTTTAAAATAATAATAAAAAAATTTACACCTTGTCCTATAATCCTGTTAGTATTTTCATTATGGCCACGATTGAGAAAACAAAAAGCAAGCATTTACAATTTTTTTGATAAAGACTTTTTTATGCCAGGAATGGATTAATTGTCAATAAAACTTTATACTAATCAGGTTGATGTAAATCTATTTTGGTAACATCACATCACAAAATTCATTTTGGAAATAGATAAAAATATTGCCCCTTGATAATAAATCTTTTTTTTTTCCTTTGATGCAAACAGCTAGAACACCTTTTTCTTTTTTCTTTTTGATATTCTAAGACAGAAAAAAATGGTTAATCTTCAGATTAATAAATTAGGTCATTATAATAATAAATTAATTTTTTTTTAAAGTTCAGCAACCTCTGTCCAAGTATTTACAACAATACTTGAAAGTTCCTTTACAAAACAGAACACATTTTCTTTTCACATTAAGCATACTGGGTATCTGTGTCTTTCACAACAAGCATTTTTAAAGGAAAAATCAATGCACAAATGGGTCATTAGTATAAAAGTGCTAAGAGCTGTTTGAAAAGTTAATACTATTGTATACAGTCAGTTATATATTTGAGGCAAACTACAACAAACTTCCAGCTTATTGTGGACAATATTCCAGTAGTTGTTTCAAACAGTTGTTTGAAAAAAAAAAAAAAAAATCCAGGAGCTGATTAGTGATGCAGATAAAAACTGCCATCAATGTCTCTGGCCAGTGAGCAAATTGAAAACCAACTGAAAGCAAATCCAAATGAGGAGGAAGATTTTAATAAAGGAATATCCTCTCCATAGCAGGTGCGATGCTGGCTGCTCAAGGTGCGCATACACAAACACACACACACGCACACACTCACACACAAACAGCTTTTCAATTAAACTACAGGTAGAATGAGACTGTGTTACTCAAAAAAAAAAAAAAAAAAATCCATAAGTGATCAAAAGCATTGTATGAATGCCTGTTTATCTGCCTTTGTTCTGGTTAAAATCTCATAAAAATACATTCAACAGGAAAACATAAATTGTATGTGTATAAATATATGCATATATATTATATACACATGCACACAAATACTTTTGTTTTTTTGAAGCATAAGAGTTACATAAATATTCCTATAATTGCTAGTTTAAAGAGGCATAATTTTTCTGAGCTTCAACAAAGGTGCTTGAATAATATACAATTAAAATGAAGTAGTTTTTCTATTTTGTAGAATCAGTATATAATAAGGAAAAAAAAAATCCCCAAACAGTCCTTTTTTTTTTTTTTAAAGCTTCTTAAGCTAGAGCTTCAACAAAAACTATGAACAACCAACAATATAACAGAACAAAGCAACAACAAACAATGTAGAATAGCCCCTGGAAATGCCTGGTGTCCTTCACCCTCTCCCTCCTTCCTGCCACGTTGTAAGAAAAGCTCCAGTGCTCACATCAAGTGACTGAGATCTTGTTCATCTGCTGACTCTGCTAGGAACTGGCTGATTGGCTTGGAAGAAAACAAAAGCAGCAAAAAGTATAACTGTATATATCCTTAGTAACCCGCGTTAGAGAAATGTCGCCATTGCATTTCCCTGGCTTCCTCACTGCCTACCGCAGTTGTGACTGTATAGAAAAGAAACTTGTGGCTTTAGACCTGGGATGGCTATCGAAAGTTGTGATGCGCTCGTCTGGTAGTTCTAAGGTGGTTATGGCAGCTGGATTGCAAGGCCTTTTTTTGTTTCCTGCTCGTTTAGGCCTGAGCTTTGCAGCAGCCAGTGCAGTCTTCAGAGCGACAGGAAAAAAAAAAATATCCTCTGGGCCCCTGAACTGCTTTTATTTTACTGGATTTCTCCCCGAGGCAAGCTGACCAATTTTTCTTCCCAACACCACCCTCCCACCCATTTCCCCAACCAAACTCACTGCCCCCACCCCCAAATATCTCTACAGCTATATTACAAGCAGATATACCTTAGCAACTTTAAAAACTTTGGTTCTAAGAAAACACTTGGTCAGTTATCTTGAGGAAAGGTGGGAATGCTTGTTCTGCACATTGCTGTAGACAGAGCCCATCCCGGTAAGTTCTTAGCGCTGTACATCAAGTCACAATCCAATACAATCCACTAAGCAAGTGCACAAATTCTAGTTTACTTTTAAGAGCAGATTGAGTCGTTTTCTGTGTTTTAAAACCTCATCCATGTTGCCTGTCTTCACACTGTTTGGTAGAAATTGTCTGCCTGTAGGTGGTTCTGTTTTTGCATGCTGTAGAAGCCACTGAATCTTGCATCTGGTTCAGCAATTCTTAGCATTCTCTGAGAACCATCCACCTGGACCCGGGTGCCCTTCTTGCAGTCCACAGATACCAGCTGATTATTCAAGGAAGAAGGCTATTTAGCAAGAGGAAGAGAAAAAAAAACAAAGAATTAGCTGCTTTCTATACTCAAATAAGCAGAAATTTAGGTTCTAATTCAGGTGAGACAGCTTCACAATTTGTTGATGGTCAGACTGTGTGGAATTACATCTTATTCTAGTTACAACGATACTTTTATTGGTGAAGTGGCATGATAACTATTTTCAAATTCTTGAGGTACTGACTTGTGTTTAAGATGGTTGGAAAATGAATGGAAGTTACCAGGTAAGCAGAATTAAAAACAAAATGACTTCTACTTCACTGAGGTTACATGACAGCCTTACAGGTTGGTCTACATCCTGTCAGTATCTTATCATCTCATGATCTTTATGAATGGTCTCTTTTCCCAGCTTTGGATAGTGACACTCTGTCTTGTTCGGCAGTCCTTCCTGATCCAGCATTTGCCCAGTTTAGAGGCTGCTCCCCATGCGTGTTTGTTAAAATGATAATCACAGGATAATCATCTGACAATTTTATATGGGAAGGTTAACTAGATGGCAAGCTGGATTAAATACTCAGGCTGTTTCTAATTCTGAAGGTTGTGTGATTGAAAAAAAAACCAACTAAATGCAAAAGATGGAATTAGAGTTGGCAGGAATAATGATTCCACTCTCTTAATTAGTATGGTCATTTCTTTCCTTTAAAATAGGCAGATTCAGGTGCCTGGTATTTGTATTTCCACACAAATGGTATTTGTATGGAAACAAGTATTTTTTTCGCCCCTGATAAGAGATCTCCTCTCTACCTCGTCTGGAGTTACCTCAAGAACATGCATCTTGTGCTGCCTCTCCTGTTTGTGCTTCCCTTTGACACAATGACTTGTCTTCTGAACTTTTGTACATTATAATTATCTTCCAGTTCTCTTCTTGCCCTCTCCTGAGTATTACCTCCCCCTTCCTTTGTGATTTCTTTTCTCTCCAATTCTAGGTTGATAGATGTCTGAGAAATACCAAGTGATCAAGTTTTGATTTCTAATATAAACAGCAGTGACAATCCAGAGGTGTCTGCTCATTTGAAAAATTTTAGAGTACCTCCAGGAAGAGGACTCTGTGAGTGGAGAGCATCCACTGGCCAGTGGAGGATGGACAGTTCACCTCACCTAGGGAGCAGTCCAGCCCTAGGTGAGTACTGTATTGGATTGCAACAGCCCGAGCTGTGCATTTGAGGCTATGAATAGCAAAGTAAAAATCTCACTGGCTAATGTAAAAGGTATTAAGCAATTTTAAGGAAACACAAGAGTGTAAGCTTTCTTATTTTCATCATTCAAGAGACTTTCTTAGGATGGTACCTTGGTTGGTGTTCGATACCAGCAAAGCAGTGGGATCCATTGTTTCTTCTGATTGAGGAATAGGAATGCTATTAAAATGGAGAGGCATATTATTATGGGAACCACAACTGAGACGATGGAGTCCAGTGAAGAATCTTCGCTTGGGGGTGGCCTGTTATTATCTCTGTAATCTACCTGGAGGTGACCCATATCTAGGAGGAAAAAAAAAAATACAAGCATTTATTACTTAAAATCAGAATTTTTAAGGATTATTTTAATTACACTGCAAAAAGAGATCAGTAATTGGTTCTATTGCTTTTCAGTACTTTGAGGCTAAAACCATGATTAAAGACTAATGTTGATCCAAAGAGCTCCTCATAAAGGGTAAAGTGCTTAAAGGTGGATTAAAATTAGGAGGAGGAGGAGAAAAAAACAAAAATGCTAAACAGGGCAAGAATGTTAATAACTGGGCAAGATGGTATTGGCCCAGCTACTCAGGAAAATACTAAAATTCCGGATGGAATTTTGTAATACTTTGAATATAGTTAACATATATGGTCTAAGATTTTGAAGCAGAAACAGCTTAGCTCCCTACTTACTGACAAATAGAAGGCTAAAGCAAGTATCATCTACCACTTACTGTGTAATAGCTAAGACTAATTAAATCAAAATCTAAACCAGAATCAGGAGTTTGGTCTTTTCATTTATATTCTAGTTTGCTGAGTTCTAAGCAAAAATGCCCTACTTTTCATAAAGTTGTGGAAAAACTCACTAGACCTATATTTTCTGCCTTAATTATATTGCACATTAATTTTGCTTTTACAATGAAGATCTTTCTGTTCTTTTAAAATATTATTCTTACAATGAATGCTATAGATAGAGATATGGTTAAAGGGCATTCCCTGAAATTTCCTTATTTTTCTTTTGTTTCAAATAAATCACTCTAGTCAAGTTTTCTAAATCAAAGGCTAGTTTGGTCAAAGATACAGGATAAATACAGTCAAAAAGAATTACTCTTAAATTGTTCTGGAAACTCAGCTCACAGAGTAACACAGCTTTGTAATATTAAGACTGTCTACGGTTTAAAACTAAGATTTTTGCTGATGTGCTTGTGCGTGTGCTTTGCGGGTAGGGGAGGGAAGGCATGGGAAGAGAACATTCCTACTCATTTTAGCCATTGGAAATGGTAATAACTTTATAGGAAAGGGAATAAAAGAACACATTTGTCAGCACCAAGAAATTGCTAAAGATAGCTGGCCTGGTGGCGCATGCCTGTAATCCCAGTACTTTGGGAGGCTTGCAGGTTTGAAGCCAGCCTCAGCAACTTAGTGAATCCTGTTTCAAAACAAAAATAAATAAAAAGGGCTGGAGGATGTAGCTTGGAGGTAGAATGCCCTGGGTTCCATCCCAGCACCAAAACCCAAAAACAAACAAACAGGAAAAGAAAAAAAAAAGGCAAAATAAAAGTGACATTTTATTGATGAATTCAAGTTTTAAATACAAAATGAATAAAGGAATGAATTTTACCTTCCTATATCCCAAATAATATAGGGAGTGGTTTTAGGGAATATGTATCATACAAGATGATCAAAAGTAAATGAAGGAACATCTTGGTGAGAGGAAAATGCAGCTGCACTGGAGTTGTTTACAAGACTCAGTCTTTCAGTTCTGTTTTGGTGCAAGTCATAAAGGTTGCCTTTGAGCTTTCCAGTAGCCAAAGGAAAAACCAGAAACAAGTACCATCAAGAGTCACAATGTCTTTCAGATTACAACACATCAGTTGTCTAGGAGAAGCATACATTTTCTTGCCACTCTCACATAAGGACATTTCTCTTCAAGGATCTTAACATGGATGCTATGTAATGTACAGGTCCTCAGCACACTACATTAAGTAATGCCATTCTTATGACCAAAGCCCCACATCTAGAACTGTGCTGGGCACTCAGCCAGCATGGTATTTACTGGCCGAATGAATGTAAGCATAATGCTAGAGCACATTCAGTCAGAGCAAATATACGAGCCAAAACTCTGGGTCCAGGAATCTGGCTCTCTGGTCATCAAACTTGATCCAAGCACAACATTTAGAATATGTAAAGTAACAGACCATTAATCTCTCAAGTAATGAATAGTGCTTCGTCCAAAAGAAATATTGTGAAAATTGTACAGCAATGATTTTGAAAATGTGCTTGCAGTCAACAGGAGGCAGTATTGAATCAGGGCTCATAGCAAGTTTGAACTAGTCTCCTGACAGGGACTCTAACATGTAACATGCTTTACCTCTTAGCTATTGAGAAAAAAAACTAATCTCCTTATTATACAAACTGAAAGGACAGAAGGGTGGGGAGGAATATATGGAATAAATCAGATGACTATAAGAATCAACACAGAGTGAAAAACACCCAGAAAGAGAAGGTAAACCTACAGCACAAATGCTTAGTACAGAATCTACAAGGACCGCAATAATTCATTATTACTCTGCTTACAAAGTTTATTCACACATGTAAGTTTGAGAGATGGCATAGAAATTTCATTATCTAGCTCTGAGGACTAGAAACTTACTTCTTTCCATCATCACCACCTCTCTGGGCATGTGGGGCCAGGAAAGATACATCTGCTGACTTATTTTTAATCAATGTTTGGTGCTTAACATGTTTTCGCCAAGTAGGTCTTTCCTGGAGTAGATATTCAAACCTACTTGGGCAAACTACCTAAAAATACTCATGAGAACATTTTAAAATGAGGAAAGAACAAAGAAGCCCAGTAGAAGAGTAGGTGGCTCTCAGGTGACCTTGGTGCTTACCTCTAGGGAGATGGATGATGTCATTTTCACTAGGTGTGGGCCACATGGGAACCTCCAGGTCAATCTCTCCATGATAATTTTTCTTCTCAATGGGTATATTGGTGGGTTCTGGAACATACATTTCTAAAAGGAAGAAGCAGGTTTTTGTGAGAGATGATGGAGAAGCTGCCTTACAAACTGGCCTTGATCCAAATGGAGCATTCAATTCAATACTTTATTTCCTGGGACATGAAAGATCCAGTTTCTGTATTTGCATCATTAATACTAGAGAGTCACTACCTTTGCAGTAGTGGGAAATACTTCTTATGACATTTAAAAAAAGAGAGAGTTTTCTACCCCACAAGGTGTTTTCATGTCAAATGGTGTTGGCTCTATAGTTCTATGTAAATTAATGGCTAAAATGGAATGATTTTTTAAAATTTTGCATCAGTTAAATATTGTACTTTAATCCATGAATGTTGAATGACAAAATGTCAGCAGAATTAGAAGAAATTAAAGCATCACTCATCTTCATGCATTTCTTGGCTATTTCCCCTCCACCCCCACCCTGAGGGGAATGGACATGGGCAGACCTCACGAGGTACTGCCTCAGTGAAGTCTCAGATGGTACCAGTGGAACCATTTAGATTGGAAACTGATCTTCAGTAACTATATTTACAGTTATCTAGTTTGATCATATTGGCACTTTGATAAAATACTACAACATGAAATGAAACTGTCTAAGAAGATATGCTTTATCCCAAATATCATGGGGCCAGAGAGAGAATTCAGAGCTTCTCTTGGCAACTACAAATATGCTTTTGTATCTATACTTCATCTGGTTGACAACTAGCCCGACATTTTAAAGAACACAAGTAATTTTTAAGAACTTCTGCTTTCAAAATGTGACAATAAAGTGGGCATTACTCATGCACTTCCTGGCCAGATCCTGCCATACTACAAATTGATTTTTATAAAGAGGTTACTCAACATTTATAATCCTAAATGCTCATTGTATCCTAAAGGCCAAAATAAAATACAGAGACTGTAAGTTAAAATAGGCTTAACAATCCTTTTTGCTTAGAGTGATTATTTGTACCTCGAAGTCACTAGACTTTCAGGAAGAGCCTTAAGATTTTTTTTTTTTTTCTTGGTGGTACTGAAGAATGAACTCAGTGGTATTCTATTCTATCTCTGAGATACACCCTCAGCACTATTTTATTTTGAAATAGGGTCTAAGTTGTTGAGAGCCTCAGTAAGTTGCTGAGGCTGGCCGTGAACATGAAATACTCCTGTTTCAGCCCCCCCAGTTACTAGGATTACAGGTGAGCACCACCATGCCCAGCCTTAAGATAAATTTGAGGGAGGGGGAACGGGATAGATGCGAGTACTTGCTAAGCTTCCACTGTGAGCTAAGCACTTAGCCAGAGACATGAACCGAGAGAGGCTGAGGGACGTTCTCAATGTGATGCACTTGTAGCTGGCAGAGCTGGGATTCTCACATCACTCTGGCATTCCAAAGCCCAAGTTTTCCTGCTGTCTCCAAATAAAATCATTTTGGCCTCAGTTTCTAAGTCCTCTGCTTTCTTACTTATAAGGCCTTTAGGAACTAGTATAGTTTCCAAAGGTTCAGTGGGTCCCTGTAAACTCCAGAATTAAACACTGAAGTTACCAAAAACATCATTTGCAGGTTCTCAAGATTTGTTTTATCAGATCAGAATCACCCTGACAGCTTACACACTGTGCTAACTCTCAGGTTCTGATCTGGTAGGTCTGGACCAGGTGAGTCCGGGAGGTGTGTGTGTGTAGGGTACGTTTAGCCCACCCAACTAGGAAAGCCCGATACCCATGGTATGAATTTCCTGGTTGAATTTGGGAAGAAAAACATTCCTATGAGGTCTTCAGTATGCAGCACCCATCAGTCCCTTCCCTGCCCGGTCCAGCTCAGTGTGGGGCCTCCCTGTTACCACAGGGACAACATGCCAATGTGGATGGCCAAGGCGAGACCTATTCCAACAAACCTGTGAATGTCAACAGCTAAGTAGCAGAAGCCTGCAGAGGCCCCAGTGCTGGGACCAGTTCAGGCCCACCTCAGTTGTCTTCCTGGATGAGCGCATGGAGAGGCGGCCTTGACGTTCTTGGGCCTGGTGTGTACCTGTCTAGGAGGTTTCAGGTGAAACGCTGCCAACTAAGGATTCCGGAGTCTCTTCCCACAGGTGCTTAGAAAGGCTCTACTTGGCACTGGCAGGGGAAGTTTAAAGGGTCTGTGTAGGGAGAGGAGGAGGTCTTTTGCAGTGAGTAATCACACTGCCAGTTGTCCACAAGTGCATCCTACGTAGCAGGTGCTACTGGCTCAAGTTCTGGGGCGATGGCAATAAGCAAGCGTGATCCTGGCCTCAAGGGTCTCTTGCATGACCACTGCCTGACAATTGCTTCTCACCAAGGAACAGTGCACAGCCTGTCCTATCAGCATGTGCCACCAAGCTCAGCCCAGCTTTGACTAAAATCCACCCACACCTCCTTTCTCACAAAATACAGCTCCAATTCAGGGTCCTTAAGTCCAAGGGCAGAGGGTCATTTCCCTTTAATTTGAACTTAAAAGGGAAGCTGCTTCTGAGTAGTTCTGCCAAAAGAATAAATCTATCAGCCCGAGGCTGCCTAGAGAAACAAAAAAGAGCGGAAATGCTATTTGTTCCCATGCCTGGACCCAGGCCTCCCACAGCCGAGGATTGCATTCAACCCAAGACCGGAATATAACCCCCTGGCATTCACCAGGAGAGTCCTTTCCAGCTGCTAATATTCCAGATGGACACAACTAGGAGACGGACACAAATCTACTTCCAAACAGGCCACAAAGATCAAGGGCACAATGTCACAATTAAGAATTACTCCATGGCCAGGTATGGTGGCGCATGCCTGTAATCAAAGTACTTGGAAGGCTGAGACAGGAGGATCACAGGTTTGAGTATAGCCTTAGCAACTAGCAAGATCCTCAGTAACCCAGTGAGACCCTGTTTCAAAACAAAAAAGTAAGAATGGCTGGGGGTGTAGGCTTGGAGGTAGAATGCCCCTGGGTTCAATCCCTAGTACCAAAAGGAATTACTCTGAGGACAAAGCAAACTGCTGTATGCTGGAGAAGTCAGGCAGCACCCCCGCTATCACCATCTCAGTTGTCCTAACAGCTGAGAGGTGGCACATGCTACCGGGAGGACAAGCACAAGCCGGAAACTGGTGAAGAGCCTTGGATAAGGTGACACAGTGAGTCAACAAGAGAACAGGACTGGAATCTGCCCTCCTTCAAATCCATGGTGGCAAAAGCTTAACTAATTGTAGAATTTGCTTA